>PVIH01011572.1:0-68415 GCA_004025045.1 Sigmodon hispidus
AGTTGCGGAGAAGAAAAAATGACCTGATGTGGTGGGAGGGGGAAGGGACCTTGAATAAGGATATACAGGGATGGAAAAAAAATTCAGAGGGAAAGCTGAACACAAAGTAAATATATGTGTAGCAATCTTATTTGCATTATCACCCTTGATAAGTCATGCTTATGATTTTTATCTTCTTTATAGTTATTGTTAACTTCTCTCAGCATTTTAAATTCATTTTACTGTTTTTCTTGATAAATACAAAATAAATAAAGAAAAAAAGTCAGTAAACAAAGCAGTAAGTTGATTATATTGATACCATTGGTTTCCTATTCAAAAATATGTTTTTTCTTCTTTCTAAATGAGACAGAATGCTTCCCTTACTATGGAGGCCCTATTGTATCTCATGGAAGTATCTTTGTTAATAAAGAAAATAATAATTATTGGTTTTATCTTGCCTATGAATAACTTACGTATGGGCTTTCAGCATAATTTTAACCAATATTATAAAGATTATCCCTATGTATGTGGCTTTTTTTTTTACATACCATCAACAGATCCTCCTCTCATCCCTCCTCCCGCTCCACTTTAGTTGATTAGAGTTTCTATTGCTGTGAAGAGACAGCATGACCATGGCAACTCTTACAAAGGAAAACATTTAATTGAGGTGGTGGCTTACATTTTCAGAGGTTTATTCCATTAATATTATGGTAGGGAGCATGATAGCATGCAAGCAAATACAGTGCTGGCTACATCTTGATCAGAAGGCAACAGAAAGTAGATTGTCACACTGGACATGGCTTGAGCATATATGAACCCCCAAAGCCTATCTCCACAGTGATAGGCTTTCTCCATCAGAGCCACACCTACTCTGACAAAGCTACACATTCTAAGAGGGGTCCTTTTGGGGGTCATTTTCTTTCAAACCACCACAGTGGGTTTGGGAAAAGGTTCTTTTTTTAAAAAACCATGACATAAATCTTAGCTTTACCATACACTGAGTACTTTGAAATAAGAAAGAAATATTTAGGAGCTTGCAACCATCTTATTGCTGTGAACAGAGAACAATTAAAATTGCAGAACTGAAGAACTAAAGGGCTGTTATTTAGCTTCCAAACAGCTATCTACCTTGACCTATATCCTTCCTGTGTAGTAAGATAAATTCCTTCTTATCCACATGATTTGGCAGAATTGGGGCTGCTATGGCAAAAACAAATTTAGAAGTAGATAGAAGAAAGGAATCTGAGAATAAAGGAATCAAGGAATACTTTGAGGCTTTTCTATAGAATTTTTAGTATAAAAGAATATGGATAATTTTGCATATGCAGCTAGTAGATTGGGCAGATAATACCAATAGGATGTTCAGCTTTTATATATTTTTTTGCTGTTTGTTATTCAAATGCAATCATACTTTTGTTGTGTAATTCAGAGGTTTCCATAAATGTGTGTATATTTCTCTGAATATAATTTAGATTTGTCTTTCAGATGGATTTCATACTTTACACAATGGTACCCACATACCTCAACAATATGAAGGTTTTATGTAAAAAAAAAATGTATTCCTTTGGGTAATGAGTGCGGGTACCCTAAAAATGAACCCTAAATACTTTCTGGAGACACAGACTATAAGATAAATTGTTTCAGCTCACTAAATACACACTTGACTTCTTAAAGCTGTAACATGTCAATATTTTAAGGAAAAATGAGGAAGGTATTTGACTGAGCATTTCCAATACTTGAAAAAAAAAGTCTACTGGGAATAAAATTCCTGAAACTATGGATGAGTGCTTCCATGTGGGGATGAGGGATGTTGAGAAGCAATTCTCCCTTGACAGTTCAGATCTAAATGCTGTCTTAGACCATCCCTTGGCATAACCAATGCCAAACCAGTAACTACAGTGATGAAGTCTTTTATCTTTAAAGACATGAAATATAAACAGAATGCACACCATATTGCTGTGAGCATCATTGTGATGATTAGAGGAAATACTCCATTTAAATAACTTTTGGCATAAGTAAGCATTATGATCATATTATTACTATTATAATTGCCATTATTTCCTAAAGAGAATAGCAGAAACAATGATTATGGGATCCTTCAGTTCAGTGGAGAAAGTAATTTAGCATCCTTAGAAAATGCAGTTGACTGCATCAGAGGAAGACACCATGCTCTTTCTGCCTTAGCTAATGCCTGGGCATAAGGAATTGATGGAAACTATGCTGCCAAAGATGATATATAACTATAGCTTGACTTTACTATGATTTTATACATATCAATAACTCCCTCCCCTAATGACTACATAAGTTTCTATTTGGAATTCCTACCAACACCATAGCATTATGACTGCAAAGAGATAAAAGGCAGCACAGAAAAAAGGGAGTTGTTTGGAAGGAGAAATGGAATCTGTGTGTGTCAGGAGAGGGGGTGGGGAGAAGAGAGGTTAGCAGGAAGGATAAAGTATTATAACAACATTATATGCAGAGCATTGTCTCTGGTCTGTTCAGTCCAACTAGCTAACTATTGGCTGTATTATTCCTTTAGTGTTTAATTTGTAAAGTCTTTTACATATTTTTGTAAGTCTGAGGAAAGGCAAGTGAATAGATTACACTGGAATTAAAATGAGAAATAATTTAAAAGTAGGTACAAAATGAGTGAACATTAGTAGTGGTGTTTGAGAATGGGAACGATATTACTGTTTTCACGGAATCAAGCTTGTAATGGATATGCCAGTTTTCATTTTTTACCTTTATAAATCTTAAGCTTCCTATTTCTAGTCTCTCCTCCTTCCCCTACATACACTGTGGGTTACATACTAATATTAAATATAAAATATATGTTTTAAATTTCATAGAGATCAAAAGGTCTTATTTACATAAACTTTCGGTGATATTTTTCAGGATCTGCTCATATTCTTTTGTCAGTGAGAGGCAAGGATAAGGTCATGTTTTGAAATATTTCTGAGATCTGCTAAAGCAGTTTTTGAATCATGATGCAATAAACTATTCAGAAAAGCACTTTCTGGCATTTTTTTCAGGAATTGAAGGAGAATGCCCTCTCCAAGTTGAGGTGAAGCAAAGATGTTTGTGTGTTTAATTTATGTTCTAGCTGAGGGCCGGGGCACTGTGGTTATTGGTGGCACACACAAGTCATATATATAGAAATGGAAAGTCTATAAATTTTCCATGAAAAGTAGGCAAAATGTCTTGGGATCATCCAAACACAATGCCATCTATTACTATGTTTGCGGTCATATTTATACTGTATTTTGTATAGAATCAGACACTAACAAAACAAAGTTATTAATAAAGTTACCTCTTTAATAGAGGTGGTGAGCCTCTTCTTATTTTATATAGGATCCCTTGAAGATCTACTTTCTACTTTACCTCAAGTATTGAGTTACATTAAATGGCATATAAGCAACAACATAGATAATTTTACATGAAAAAAGGCATATGTACTTTGGACTCAGGATGATTTCTTTGTGAATAAATAAATTGTTGTGATAGCCTCTGTGGAAATAGGCAAGTTTACCTTACCAACCATGGTAATATAAATTCTCTTGCTTCTGTACTTTATGTGTGCCTGGAAGTGATATAGACATTGTGGCCATTCTTTATTCTGATGCTCAGCTATTTATGTTTGTGTTTCCCATTGAAACAGACTCCAGTGACAGAGCCTATTTATCCCTGCAGTAGAAAGCTGCAATATGAATGAGTAGCTTGTAATTTCTGTAATTCTCCTTTTCACCGTAACCTATTAAGGCTCTTTTCCAAGATCTGCTTCTGAGTGCTTTGACACTGGGAAATTACTTTATACTCTTCTTCAACTCAGTTGCCTTCATGTGTGGAATGAGAGCACTTAGCTCTACTTATCTCAACAGGAAATGTGTTTTATTAAAGGTCTACTTGCCTCTTAAGTATAAATTTCTAGTTTGGGTGGTGTTTGCTTTACTGTAGCTCTTGGCATCAAATCTTGTTTTTGAAATTTTACAAATGCCCATCTCTATAAATGTACTCTGCAAAGACAGGGGAAGGATAGTTGCTCTGTCACAAAAGAAGAAACTACCTTTGTCCCACACACATCTGAACATAAGCAGGCTCCCTTCAGATAATGGCAGGTGGGTTTTTTTTTAAGCATTTAACATAAAATAAAATAATACTATAATGTATAGAGAATGAGAAATATAGTTTATTTAAAAATGTTGTAGAACTTTATATAACTGTATGTATCTTAAGTGGTAAATATTATGTTCTGATTTATTTAAAATGTTTAACAAGAAAACTCAAGAAAATTAAAATTATTTTAGTTCCTGTGAAGGGGTAGGCATAAAGGATGGTAAAGATAAGAGGCCTTATATGACATTATCACATTAGTATTTTAGTTATGTTTCTTACTCAAAGACATAAGAAGCACGTACTTGGTTTATTAGTGAAGAATTAAAGAATGTTTGTTTACATTATCATGGCAGACTCAGCAGAATCCTGGCAATGCAGTTATTTGCTCACCTGTAAAAGATTTTACTCTCAATACACAATCCTGGGACCACAGCACCTCTTTATGGTCCATGAACTTTCCTGACCTTTGGGTAATGGGATCTGTACTAATGGAACATGTAAAAGTTACATCTAAGTGAACAGTTAGGAAGATGCCACACAATTTATTTAATTGCCCTGTTTTCTCTCTGGCACTAAACCAGCCATGAACCAGACTTGGGCTGCACAATGAATTAAAAAATGGGGACAATTAGAGCACAGTACCAGAACCCAAAGTGTCATAATAGCTTCAGGCACAGGACATTTTATTTGCAGTCCATCCACTAGACTAAAGAAGATATTTTTTGTTGCTGTTGTAACAAAAATGTCCACTTTAGAAACTATACATTAAACTACATAGTCTACTGCATCAATCTGCCTCCATATGTATGTGATAAAGGTTCTGCTGAGCACTAAATAAAGGAAGAATCTTTTTATAAACTAGAAAAGTGTGATACACTGGCAAAATATTTAGTAACATTTTTGTAGCAGATGACTTGGAAGGCACTTGCTGTACTATAAAGCATTGTAGCTTTAGGCAAAAAGGTTTCAAAACAGTATGTTACTGGCAGGAGCTGGTTATTGGCTGCATCTGTAAAAAGCTCTTTAAGAAAACTGAGATCTAAAGAAAACCAGAGAATTGCAAATTATGGATGGAAAAAATTGAGCTGCTGGCAATTCTGGAACTTGTGAAACTGGAATGTGGGATGCTTTCTGTTGGAATGAGAAACAAACAAGGGAGTCCTTGAACTACAGTCTTAGGGATGGTATCAAGTAGGGTTATGCCATGCTCTGGGTACATGTTTCTGAGTGTGTTAAGAAGGTCTTTAAAGTAAAAAAGTCACTCAAAGAATAACAAAGTTCTGATAAAATCAGATGATGTTAATTCAGGAGATAGGGCAAGTATGCTTAAAAGCAGTGTAGACCTAAGTGACTGCATAGAAATCTGCTGTAATAAAGCAATAAAAACCAGGGCTATGGCTATAGCTTGATGGCACAGCGTTTGTCTAATGTGTGATGATGCTCAAGGTTTGATGCCATAAGGAATAAAGACAAAAAAAGGAAAGGAAAGCTTTTGTGTAATTCATATTGGAAAAACAGCAAAGGGGTTAAACAGAAGCAAGGGGGTCTTTCAAAATAGCGTTGAACTCTTGGGTTGTTAAATTCATTAAAATAGAAAAAGACAATCAGCATTCATTCTTCAGTTAGAAATCCTGAGTGAGAAGACCTTTAAACTTCATTCAGAACTGACCTACAGTTTCTTGGAACATAAATGTGAAGTAAATGATGAACCAAGCACGGAAATCTGTTGTCCAACAAAGACTAAGGTAGACATTCTTTGTCCATTTTTAGTCACACATCAATTATAAAGAAGTCAAATGAATAAAGAATCTTGGTACTCTTTGGGTAGTAAAGTATGCTCTATACTGTGAAATACTACCTCACTTATTCTAATTCAATCACATCTTCCAGATCTCACATAATAAACTTTATTTCAAAATCACCAAGATACCGTACTTGCCAAATTGATTTTAAGAGACCAGTTAAAAATTGGAGAAAACCAAATGTACAATATTTTTATGTGACCACACCTATGCATGGTATGCACGTGCCCACGCAAATACTAAAAATATAATTTAAAACATTTTAAAATGTTTTCAATATGCTTAATGAAGAAAATAACAATGGGATATATAGAAGATTAAATGGTGGAAGAGAAAACCCTTGACATTATAATATTACAAGAGCCAAACCAATTTTCCATAAAATCATAAAAAATAAGGAGCCTAGGCAATCAAAATGAGAACTTACTACAAAATATGTTCTTCTGATTATGGGCTTTTCTGACGACAGCATTTTTGGATGGTGTAGTATCTGCAATAATGAAGATCTCTGTCATGTAGACTACATTTGGTGACTCTGACTGTAATCCTATCAGTTCAACACTTTTTGTGTAAGTCAGAGAAAATGACATCTGTTCACAGTTGGTTTTTTTGTGCTCTATAAATATTTGTTGAATTAAATTGGACCTATAGTAAACATTAAACATCAATTGATTTGTGAGAAGTTTCTGGCTATTATTTACAACCCAATATAAAACAAAGCTATGCCAGATTATTTTAACAGCCCTTAAGATAGGCATTTTTAAAATATAATAAAACAAGAATATTTAAGCAACCCTGTGATGCCCACTGAAGGTAAAATATTTGCTCTCTTGAAAATTATATCAAATGTTTGCTGATCCATGATCTAAACAGAAAGGATATTTCCTGGATTTAATCCCGGGCATGTGGAACATGTGCAATGGCATATGTAGTAATGTTTTAGATTGGGAAACATTACAAATAGAGAAAACACACCGAGCATCTGCCAAGATGATCTAGGAAAACTGTCTTCAGTCTTACCAGTGGATAGATGTAGTCCTTTCTTTTTCTCAGTCTTTGGATGTTGCTGTGTGGGGTCATAACTCCTAAAGCTATTTGCAACCACCTTGAGACAATGAAGATTGGCCTGTTAATTAAAGATAGTACAGAGGATTGTAGAGTGAAAAAAATAGATCAAATTAGTTTTCAATTCTTGAGTCTTTAATGTTATTAAACCTCAGAATTGTCAAACCTAAAATAATTGCACATTTTTATTGTAAGTGATAATATTAAAATATTTCCCCCAGTGTATATCTATTCACATTTTATATATTTTTCACCTAAAAATATGCTTAATGACTGTAATTAGAATTTGGAAAGAAAGGATAATTAAAAAATCAGATAGTTTTAAATATATGGCTAGGTCTTTTAGGTTGCTTAGAAAAAAAGAAGACAGCTGTACAAGTCACGTACATATGTACTTCATGTGTCATGGTGTTCCATGCCTAGAAAGGGAAGTACAGTCATCGAACAACTTCTGAGAGGAGGAGAAAAGGGAAGAAACATGGCTCTTTTATTATAGGCAGAAAAAATAATTGCTCCAAATTCAGCTTTTTTTCCACTGTATATTCAATAAGTTAGTCACACTGTTTTATTTTTTTTAGAAATTTTTTGATTCTTTGTAGATTTCCCATCATACTTCCCGATCCCATTTCTCTCTCCATCTTTTTGCTCTTATAATCCCCCCAAACAAACAAAATTTAAAAATCTAAACAAAAAACAAACAAAACAAAACAAAATCTCAGTGTGGAAGCTACAGTTTGGCCCAGCAACTCACACAGTAGTATATGTTTTAGTCCATTCATCTTTACTTATAAGAATTCATTGCATTCTTCTGGTTCGAGGCCTGTGGTACTGTGCAACATCCTTGATACTGTGCCCTCCTCGGCACTCCTCTTGGATATCCTGTTGTTTCCTGTGTCATAAATATCCTAGAGCTTTGAATCTGCAGGTCTGGCCCCTTCACATGGTCCAGCAGTTCATACATGAAGTGAGCTACCTTGTAGTCCTGGTTCTGGGTCTGGGTGGTTGGTGGGTTGGTCAGTCTGTCAACTTTCCCTGATCTTCACCCCCGGGGAGCACTGCCCTGGCTAGCTCCTTAAGCACACAGCAAGGAGTACAGCTTACTATTCTCATGGCCTGGAAGTCTTCTCTCCTGTGTGCTGCAGGTAAGAAGAGATGGAGAGGACAACATATTTCCCTTACTCTTGCCATATGGTATATGAGGAAGGAGGCAGGGACAGCTCTCCCGATTTCATGTCCACAGGCCCAGCCCTTCTGTTCCTCCCACCAGCAGGGTCAACTCTAGTGTGCTTCCCAGATGAGATGCTGTATCAACTTTCCTATGTGCTGCAGTGGGTGAAAGGCAGGGCCAGCTTTTCCACTCTTGTGTTCTCAGGGCCAGCTCTCTTACTTGCTATGGATGACAAGGGGTCAGGGGAGGTAGAAATATAATTTTAAAATAATTTAATATTGATGAGGAGTAACTAAACATACTTGCTCATATCTTAAATTGTTTGCATAAGTATGTGGACTATAAAATTCTCAAAAAATAAAAAAAAACTGTAACAATTGACAATGATTATCTAATTCCTGTCACATTATTATAGGTAAATAGAAAACAGTGGATCCCACTCCCCCTAGAGGAACACCTGACTCAGTCTTGATGTTGGAGGAAGAAAACTGGATTTGCCAGGAGTAGAAGTTGAACTAAGCAATATTGGGACCATGGGACCTTGGGACTGCCTGCCCATGGGGGGATGGAGAGATGTGGAGAAGAGAGAATGACCTGATGTGGTGAGATGGGGAAGAGACCTTGAATAAGGATATACAAGGATAGAAAATGTGACTTTTTATTCATGATAATAAAAAAGAAGAAAATGAGAGTTTCATAAGTCTTGGCAATAATAAGCAAAAAAAAAATTGGTAGAATCACTTTATCTTCTAAATATTCCTGTGCTTAATGACCCTTGGCTTCTCTGAGGAGACCTTAGGGGTGTGGAAGAGGAAAGATTTCTTTTCTTTAAGAGTCTGGCCACAGGGAGTTTTATTATGCTCCAGTAAGTAAATGAGTAGCATGTATGGAAGTTTTTATAATTGGGAGATCATAAGAGTGGGTATGAATCTGAGAAACCTGATAACTGAGTTTGATGGGGTGCATGATGTAAAATAATAAATATATAAATAAAAATAATAAAAAAGTGAAAGGGGTGATTCCTATTTCTGACTATTTCTTGTAATGGAATAAATAATAAAGTAAGAAAAAAAAAGAAAACTTCTAGTAGCAATTAAGCCATGATCTTCCCAATACAGCATAAATGATCAAAGATAGAAATGACTTTCAGACACGATGTATCGTACCTATATTTGGATATAGACACAAGGCCATTCAGAAACTGGAAACATGTCCTTGGAACAGAAAGACAAACACTGTCTGTTCTCTTTTATTCAAATTTTTAACTTCAACTCTTTATTTTGTTTTGAACTTGAAGGACAGTTGAAAGCCCAGAAATCAGAGAGGAGACTTAAGGAGAGAGGAGGGATATTAATTATTAATTAATTAATTATTAATATTAAATATTAAGAGAGGAGGGATAAAATATAAATGTAACAAGTAAAGAGTTGAAAAACTGGAGACAAAAGGCTTACGTAGGGGAGTGAATATGACTGTGGAGAGAGGGAGGAATAACCCAAAAGAAATGTGCATGGAAATTCATATGGGAGCCTATAATTTCAAACCCAATTAAAATTATAACTAGAATGATAGTAGAACAAATGTTACATGAAAGAAGGAGAGAAGTTCTGGAGGTTAAAATGTTGAGTGAGGATAGAGGTAGGGGGTGGGGAAAGCATAGGGTAGGTAGAAAACTGACTTAGAGCTTTTCCAGTGTTGCATCTTGTTTCCATGTGATATATTCAACATTACAACTGAAGACAAATGTCCATATATTATTACATGTGTTCTTATTTTGTGTTCAGCTTCTCTATAGACTTAGCCAAATAAAAATTTCACATCTTCATTATTATATTATCATACTCAATATTTTCACTTAGAAACAACCTATGCTCCACCCATTCATAGCCACAAGGCCCAATTCTAGGTCTAGATACCACTGATCCTGTACTTCATTGTCTCTATTTATTCTGTGTAGAATAGAGCATTTGGGCTGCCATGGGGCTGAAATGCTATGGAAAGAATAAGAAAACCATCTACAAGAGTCAAGAAGGAGACTTGGGTCAGCTCACCTTTGTCAGACTAGTTTAAACATCTAGAGTTTGAGACCAGGCAGTTTATTTTAGCTATATTTAAGCACAACACAATTTTGAAAAGAGGTCTCCACATAACAATTAACTCAGTTGCATGGTACAACAGATCTTATGATATATTTACATTGAAACTCTTTACAAAGTAGATCATGAAGATGAGTTCTGTTGACTCAGAAACAAAGCTCAAAATAAGAGATATTGGAAGAATAACTGAGGTAATCATAAGAGCCTGTGGGAGTCAGGATTGACTTGGCTGTAGAACAACACAGAAGTTATTTAGGCTGTTGTAAAGTGCAAGTGACATCTCTCATAAAGAGAGGTTTATGGTCTAAGAAACAGTACTCAAGATCTAGGGGGAACATCTGGGATAAACAAATTTAATATTCTAGGGGATTTGGGTGAAGCCTGAGCCTACAGATAGTAAAAAAAATCACCAGGTTGCAAACTACATTCATCCCAGAATTCCAGGTGGAAAATAGTAAATATCTCTTTTCTTTGAAGAGATGAGTCTGTATGTTTAATTTTCCTGGATGCCTTAGTGTTTATCTTCATGCATGAGGGCTTTATTTTCTCTATAGTTTATGTGTTATATGGCATTTTCAAACTGACTTTCCTTACTGAATATATGAATTCAAGATTTGTATGTATTTTCTCTGCTTGAAAGCAAATTTCTCATTAATTGAAAATAATATGTCATTATATAGATATGCCAAAGTTTCTTTATCTCCTTAACCTTTAGATATAATCTTGGTTACTTCTAAGGTTTTGCATATTTGGGTGACACTGCTGAAACATTTATGAGAAGTGTCTAGTGAGTAGAAACAGATTTCTCACATACTTTGCTGGTTACAAAAAAGAATGACCATAGAGTAACATGTGAAAATAATGTCCAGCTCTGCAAACACCTGGCAAAGAGTCTTTCAAAAAGGGACAGATGTTCTCAGCATCTTGGTTATCAGGCAACAATGAATTGAAAATTGTCTTTCCATATCTTCATCAGCATTAGCACTGTCAGTGTTTAATACTTCCAATAAGAACCATAGACTTACAAACTCCAGTACCAGGCAGAAGAAACATCTCTTCAAATGGTTGGTCAGGGTAGGACTAATGACTCCCCAAACTATAGATCACTGTTATAGCTCTTGCTTGTCTCTCAGAGATTAGGGGGGGGTATTGCTGAAAACATCACACACAGGACATATACTTGGATGATTTAAACTAGACACTCTCTTGTCTGTAGTCTAACTTCCATGGTACCAGAAGATATTATGCAAGCTTTCAAAAAAATGGAAGAAAGTAAACAACCCTACCTGGCTGTAACACCTGTGAATCATGACAATTATCAACATAATAAGTATTTATAAAGGTGGAAGAAGTGCCGCTCACTTATTAGAGGCAACTTACAGCTGTCTAATTGGACTTAACACTGTACCCAACAGGAGAAAATCATTCCTGGTCCTGAAAACCTAGTTATCTTCTCCAGGCTAGTGAGGTCATGGGATTAGAATTCCCTCTTTATAGCAAATGTAGATTATCATTGAAAAACCAAACTACACAAAATGTAGAAATCAAGAAATCCTTGTGTAGTCTAGCCCAAAGATGCACTTATTTCACAGCACTTCCCTCTATGGCTCAGGGAATATTACAAGAGATGAGGAGTGTTGAAAGTTTTTTCTAAATCAGAATACTAGGAAGTCTGCAGTAAAACATTCTTTCCTAGAAATAACTGCATGAACAATATTAAAAAGATGGCAATATCAATGTGCATGTTACAAAAAATTTCTTAGGGTTCTTGGCATTGGTGATGATATACAGACTAATGATTATAAGAAGAATTATCTTCATCAGGGGATGATTTTCATTATTGGTTGCCCAGTGCAGAGTGGTCATCAGTGAAATACACAAACAACAGAAGTGGGCTCAGAATGTTAGATTTATGTATTTTGCAATGCACAACACATACACAATCATCATCATTATAATCATCAAAGAAAAAGAGACTAGCAACTTGAGATTAGGTCAAGACATAGGAAAGGTAAGGCAGAATACGTGAGAGGAGCAGGAGAGAGGAAAAGTCAGAAGGAAAATCGTGTGATTCTATTTCAACTACTTTTTTTTCCAATGGGAAAATAAGATTATCAGTGTTTTGAATTTTATTCTGGAAAATATGTGGCAATATTTTGCTATTTTAATTTAAAGTTTTTAAACAACATACAACTTGGACATTGTTTTATATTCTTATTTTCTTTGCATATTTTTTTCTATGTGTGCACTGTGCATGCATGTGTGTGGATGCATGTGTACATGTGCACATGTGTACCAGTAAGTAAGCAACCAATAATCAACACATAATGTCTTTCCCTATTGCTGTCTATATTACTGTTTGAGAGAGAGAGAAAGAGATTTTAGTTTATAGCTCATGAACTCAGCTAGTACAGCTAACCAGCAAATCCCAGGGTTCTACCTGTGCTGGATTATAAACAGACATTACTTGTGGTTAGAAAAATAATGACTTCAATAGGCTCATATATATTTGAATGTTTATGGAGCAGCATTAGGACCTGTGGCCTTGTTGGAGTAGGTAAGGTCTTATTGGGGTAGGAGTAGCCTTGATCTAGGAAGCGTAATACTGGGATTGGGCTTTGAGATTTCAAATACTCAAGCCAGGCTGAGTCTCTCTTTTACTGCAGGCTGCAGATCCAAATTTTAAACTGGATAAATTACTTCTTTAGCGCCATGTTGGCCTGCACACCACCATAGTTACCACCATGATGATAGTGGACTAATCCTCAGGCCTGTAAGCAAGTCCCAATTGAATGTTTTTCTTTTATAAAAGTTGTCAAGGTCATGGTATGTCTTCATGTCCATAAAACATTGACTAAGACACTTGTGCACTTGGGTTCTTAAATGATGATAGATGATGATAGCTATTAAATTCATGGCTGCATAGCAAGGACTTTATCCACTCTGCCTTCATTCCTCACCCAAATTTATTATTTTCACAGAAAATATGTCTATATATTTAACAGCCTTGTTTTTTTTCATATAGTTGTGATTTTTAAAATTCTTTGTATGTCTTCCATCTTCTTCTTTTGTCAGAGCATCATTTGGAACCTGTGATCTTTTGTTGCTGGACTTTAGCTACGGAAAAGTGAACTGCTGTCAGGACAAGGTCCATGTCTCATATGCAACACAAAATCTGAAGACATGGAGATATTATAAATTAAGAAAAGTAAGATGTTTTCTACCATCACATCATCAAAGCTATAAATTCTAAAGTATCACATTTTTATTATTTCCCCGGGAAGAGGAGGTGAGTTAACTTGAGATGTTTCCTGTTTGTTGCTCCCTATTGAAGCTTTGATCCTATCATCCAAAGCATTCCACACACCTTTCAGTTGCACAATAACAATAAAAGTAAAATACAGAATTGCTCAGGGTTTCAGAGTGGCCATGTTTTTGCTTCTCATGAAGCCACTCTACTAAATTTCAAAGAAATTGACAAATATATCTTTAAATTCTAACACACATGAAATAGAGAAAGTAATTCATGTCTTCTTCTCTTCTATAGATTGAATTCTTGTGTAGTTAAATTCACATTTGTAAATTCCATAAAGGAGAGCATAATGTGTCTTTAGAGGAATAAAAATAAAACCTGCTCAAGCTAGAGTTTTTATGTTAAACCTCTCCTCCCTTCTCATTCACTTCCTTCCTTTTCTCAATTGAGATGATAATAGAGTAGAATAAATACTAAGATTTTCTCCTTTTGAAGTTTAAGAGTGTTCCATATAGAGGACTAGAAATATATTTGGAAAGATTCTGTTATTTTTAGACACTGTAAAACCATAGCCTCTTCCAAGAAACACATTCTCTCTCTCTTTTTTTTTTTTCTATCAACTGCAGTTATTTCCCCACTAGGAAGCATCTGTCACTTGGTGGTAAATTATCTGCTGTAGTTTCTTAACAAGTCAGTCCTCTTTGCCACGTTTGTAAGGAGTGGCTAACTAATGGTTCCACTGGGTAATCTGCCTGTAAGTATGATGTTCAAGCTACTTTCAGACTACCTTTATCTTTAGATCTGTGTTACTGGGAATCTAAGATATCTTTTTTGTTTCCTTGGCATAAAATCCTCTGAATTTTTTACAGCACAACATTCAGTAGTACTGTTTTCTCATGTCTTGCGATTTATAAATATTTTATCATAATCAATAAAGACTGTGAACAGAGCTGTCAATCTCTTTTCTTTTAATAATTCTTGATGTCTGACTTAAATCCTCCATACCCTAAAGACATAAAAATCTAATTAGCTACATTTTGAATGCTGTTGACTTAAGGATCATCATTTTCCATCATCTCATTGAAAGGTGTCAAGTACAATGCAAAAGGATTGCCATAATTTCATGTGGCATATTGATAAATTATCAGGAAAATAAACAAAAGTTGTATGGGGCCTTGGTAGTCCAGAACCTTTGATAATGTGCTTCAATAAATGAGTCAAGAATACATTTAAATTTCATGACTTTACCCAGAAGAAACACATGGTGAGCATATATAACTAAATAAATATAACTCATTCACCAACTAGAATTCTTAACTTATATGCTTCCTATGGTTACAGTCCCAGCTGATTTTGTCTGAAGCAATGAGAATTCTAATGTGACAGCATGTAATAACTGGGCTCTTCTCATTGCTTTGATAATATATTGCTAGATGTTTTATATATATATAATATGTATATTATATATAATTAATATATATAATTGTTCTTCATGATAGTATATTAACTTGGAGAGAAAACTCAGGAATTCCCCAATTGGAGCTCCTCATTTTTATCCATAAATCATTGTTAAGAGTGACACAGCATGTCATTAACCTGAGTTCTGTGTATGTGTGGATAAAACTTAGGTCTTAATGGAGTGTGGTTTACAGATTATGCTGGGCAAGGATAAATTATTTTACATTTTATCTCTGAGCTCTCCATGACACCGAGAAGGCAGAAAACTGGATTTCCATCTTGGGAATATAAAATTTGGAAGTGTCAAAATAGAGGATCAGATTTACAACTATTGAGTGAAATTGGACATTGAAGGATGAAAAATAGACCCTATGAGTAGAGAATTGACTGTGAAAGCAGGTGTTGCACTCTTCTGGTTTTTTGTCTGATCTTTATAATCTACCCAGTTTGTTGCCCAATAGAAATGCTCTTTGCTATTTTTCTCCTAAGATTTCTTATCACCCTAACAGTAATGGGGATGGGAGAGTATTCTCTTTCCACTGTGTATTCTCTTTTCTTTCAGATGGTTTAAAGAGAGTTTCTGGTATTTGCAACCAAAGAAACTTTAACAATTTTTATGTGAATACCATAGTAGAAAAAAAATCTTCTATTTACCTTTTCAGACTTTGGAATTTCAGGAAATCATATTTGAATGACTGTAAGCAATTTCATGATACAAAAAGTAAACCAGGGCAAGCAGTTGGAAATGTAGATATTTAAAAATTTATGCCAGGAGTTTAGCCTCAGGGGAAATCTTTGCAGAGTTGAAGAGGTAGCTCGCTTTCTTGCTTCCTCATGAGGGAAAGGTCATGGGCCCTTGTCCAGGCCTACTGCAACTTTATAGGAAAGATAGAAGATGGTAACTATGACCTGCTCCAGCTGTTTCCACCCTGGGTGCCATTAAACTTCAAAGGCTTATTCTTTTTTGTAATATCATATTTTAAGAAATAACCTTTTAGACTTTAGAAGCATAATACAGCCTGAAAAGCAATTACTTCATTTAAATAATATATTCAATGGAAAATAAGTATCTAAACATGAAGCATATTTGTGATGGTGAGAGGCAGGGAACTGTATGAACGAGAAATTTCAGACTCCACTCCTTTCTGTACCTCATTTGTTGATTACATTTTTAGCATGCTGGGAAGGAAATCAGGAACTAAACACCTATTATGTAAGCTTCCCCTCCCCTAATTTCTGGCAATCCTGCTGAATGCACACCCACTTATGTATAATTCTACACATTGAAAATGTAGTTACAATCTGAATGGAAAAGAGCTTAAATAGAGACTAGCAGTTAACTAGTATTTATTTAAATTCCCTTCTGTTCCCAATTACTATCTCTAATAAAGAGAGCAGTGTAACACAACTTTAAATAATTAAGCCTCCCCCCAAATAGTTCAAAGTGTCATATTTTATTTTATAGTTTATAACTTTCTAAAAAGAGAATCGATATTCTCAGTATATTGCATAAATGTACTTCTTTCTAGCTTCCTTCTAGAATCTGGGATGAAAATATGATTCAGTGCAGAGTCCTAGCCTATATGCAGGAGGCCTAGATTCAATTTTCCATATTGCATTAGTTAATTAAAAAATCACACTTTCATTTTGACTGTAACTAACAGAAAATGTAATGTTAGTGACTACAAAGTATTTTTTACTTTATAAATTATTTCCTCTCCTCAGTAAAAGACTGTACGATAAAAATGAATGATTCTGATTTTCGGTTTGGAAAAATTAAGGCTTTTGTTGTAGGTGACTAGTGTAAGACAACACTTACCAATATTCGAATCAGTGTTGGGATCCAGGCCTCTATCCCCTTTTGAAAGGTGCAGCTCTTGGTCTACACCACATATCATTCAAACCTCATGACAAAATGTGTTCAATTATCACTCCAGATTTCTATAAAATTAAGAAGAGGAATGGAAAGTACAAGGGCTCTGTTATGGTTGAAATGCAGAGTCTGTGTGGGGAAGATAATGCAGCTGGCATAGTTTGCCTGGAGAAAAGAATGCTAAGAGATAACTTTATGCATTCCTTTGAGCAAAACATCACTTTTGAAAAGCAGTAAATGTGTCTATCTGGATATGGAAAATTGTAATGGACATGTGGTCTCAATATGGGGAACTTTTATTAGTAGTGAGTACATTAAATTCACAAACAGACAAGAGCACAGATGAAACTCATCATGGTGAAACCTTTAAAACTTTTATCATTCTTTTGACCAGATTATAGTATAAATGGCTTTTTTCAAACTTGTAACATTATAGTTCTGATCATGTACCAATTTGCGTAATCCCTAAAATATTCTAATCTCATGTATGAAGATATCCGCATGAGGTATTAATTCTCTTTGAAGTCCACCTTGCCTCATTTCAATATTCAATATTCAATTGAATATTCTAACTGGAAGGAAACTCAAGATATTGAAGTGTATCACACAATCTTTAATTACTCATTGTACCTTAGGGGAAACTCAAATACTTCTGGGCAATGGGAGCTCTCATCTAAGTCCTTCTTCACATTTTCGCTTTTTACATCAGTTACTCTTCTGTGTTTCTATACTGATAGCATGTCTTCACAACAGAGGGCTCAAAATTTCATTACTATTTCATATTGTACTTTTTAAAAAAGCAAAAGAAGAAATAAATAAATACCAAAGTATGTTTCCTGTACTTTCTTGAGGCACTTATAATCTTATTATGTATTATTGTTTAAACATATACCTAATATTTCATAAACACCTGAGTTTAGCACTACTGAAAAATAAGTTTACTTGTGTTTGACATAAATATTTATAATACTGTTTTAGCTAACATGACATGGATTTTAAGTATTATAAAATATCATAGTCAAAAAGCATTAATGTAGTCATTTAGTAATAATTAATTAAGAGAAAGTAATAAATATATTTACTCATTTATACACTCAATATGAACATTTCCCAGTGCTTGACCCAAGGCCATCATAGAGAGCTGTGAACTCTTTCCATCATGGAGAGATAGTTTAAATGAGGGTTAGAGTAAGAAGCTAGAGACTAAACAGGTGTGTACAAGAGCATGTACTGATGAGATTTGTGACAATAAATTAAAACAAAATTGGAGGAGGATAGGGGACAGTAAGACATGAAGCAGGGCATTATTAATGTAGCTAACCAGGGAGGGCTCCTTGATTTCTAGAAGAAAAGAAAAAGCAAATCTCAGACATCATGGAAAGCCCTTTTGGGAAGAAAAAGTGACATGGATTTGAACTCAAATTTTTAGTTTTCTGATGAGAAAAGCCTGTTGATGGAGTAGAGAAAAGAGGAATTAGTTATTCTCTAGAGAAACAAAAATGGTAGAAAAAAAACAGATCACAAAAGGAGATATATTAGATAGACTCACATGACACAGACTTGGGAGTCCAACAATGACTGTCTGACTCTGAAGAAATGAGCACATGATAACATCTCAGTCCTAGAGCCTGACTTATGCGAAAGTCCCCATTTGGTAATGATGGATCAGAGAATTTCCAAGAGCAGGTGACTTCAGTCTCCATGGGAAGAAGCTTAGCTCTGATGCCAGTGGAGAATGGCAGCAGCAGAGTCAACAAGAGAGTTGGTGAAAATATGGGAAGACCAAAGCAACACTATTTTTCCCTCAGATTTCTTTATCTGTAGCCATTACCAGAAGGTGATATTGTGTGTGTGTGTGTGTGTGTGTGTGTGTGTGTGTGTGTGTGTGTGTGTGGTCTCCTCCACTAAATTAGTCATTCCAGGAAATATCTGAATAGACTCAGTCAGAGGTATGTCTTTCTTTCATTTCATGTCCAGTCAGAAGATAACCAAATTTAACCACTGTAGTGAGAGAGATGAGTACACAGAGGAAATGTTAGTGAAGGAAAAAAAATAATCAGTTTCTCCATGATGACAAAATCAAGGTGAAAATATATATCCTATCTCTCACTTAGTTAATATAATTTATGTGATCACAGCAAGAGGCTATAGGGAGATGAAGCAATTGGAGAAAGTTCTCTTATGAAGCTTGTGTCTTCTCATTTGGAGGAGAGAGATGGCACTAAGAGATGAGATCATAGTGATTTAAAGAAAACAGGAAAAGTGACATTTTCCTGAGAGTAGAAGCATGGGTACATTGGCACAGTGAGATATGCTGCTAATGAGCACCAAGACTCTACTTGAGATCATGAAATTAATATCTCTAGATAGCAACTTGTGTGTTCTTCATTGGTCTTCCTTCATTGTGTGGCAGAAAGAAGCAGGTGGAGAGTATAATTTAAAAATAACTGTTCTTTGTCATAATGTGAAGATAGAGATGTTGAAAGCAACAATAGCTATGTGCTGGGGGGATGATGATTGTAATCCTGTGTGAGGAAGAAAAGAGGATGAGTATGTTGGGACAAGTAAATGTGGGGTTCAAATTAATCATTTACTGAAACGAAAAATACAAGATTATCACAAGCAAAAAAGTCCAACAATAAAATTTATGAAAATGTCTTTTATATTCTATAAGACTGAAATTTTTCCTGAACCTTAGAGGTGAGTTAATAATAAATCTTGTGATTACTTAATATTTAAGACTAGTATTCTGCTGTATACTTATTCAGTTTGTTCAACCTGCCTTTATGAGAATAATATGACAACCAACTTAACTTGCCTTGGGTTTTCCATGTAATCAGCTTATACAACTATATTAGTTAAGGTTTCTTTTGCTGTGATAAAATATCATGACTGAAAGAAACTTGTAGAGGAAAGGGTTTATTTAATCTTTTAGTTTACAGGCCACAAAGAAGGAAGGTCAGAACAAGAAATCAAGGCAGGAACTTGGAATCATGAACTGAAGAAGAGTCCATAGAGGAATGCTGCTTACTGGTGTGTTTCTCATGTGTTGCTCATCCTGCTTTTTTATACAACTCAGAACCACCCATGGATGGCACCACCAACAATTGGCTGTGAACCCCAACATTGATAACCAATGCCTCCCAGATTTGTCTACATTCCATGCTGGTGTGGGCATTATCTCAATCGAGATTCATGCTTCTTAAATGATTACATCTTGTAACAAACTGACAGGAAATTGACCAACACAAAAACCCAAGTCAATACACAGCTGTAATTTTAATGTATTAATTTTCCATAAATTTGACTCAGAGTAATACATGTGTAGGTATATTTATGTTATCTTAAAATTTGCTGAAAAAAGCAAAGCATCAAGAATGAACTTATATCATAAATAACCACCAACAATGATGAGCATATCATACAGATATCGCTTGATAGATAGTCTCCAAATTGAATACTTTGGGGTCAATTGGAATAAGTAACTTAATCCTGTACAAAAATGCTGGCAAAGATTTTTTAAACTATCCCTTATTTCTCCCCCATATAGTGTTTTACTTGGTGTCTAATGAGTACAAAATACAGTCGTTTATTAGAAATAGCAATGAGACATAGGCAATAGGAACAGTTTTATCCACAGTTAAGATATCTGACAAGTATAGATACTGAGACAACAGACAGAATACAGGGAAGCTAGAAACCATAAAGTACAGAAAGATGGAAGAAACAGAAAAGAAGTGGGAAATTCAAAGTTGGTATCACTCCTGGGCAAGTCAATCAAATGAAAAATGTTTTGCTTTCATTCTATAATGCAACATGAACACATTTTGATGCTTCTAAGTTTATTTTATTTAACTTGTTTAACTAAAGCAGAAAGGAGACAGAAATAAGAATTAAGATATAGTATTGGAGGCAAGTGAAATAGTAAATAGGGTCAAAGTATCTTAGAAAAAATTAAAGTATATCAAGCCAGATAGATACCTTAATTTTATGAGAAAGAAATTTAAGTAATTGAATGTTTTGAAATGGAAAGATCTTGTACATCAACAATGAAATGTCCAAAAACAAGATAGAGCTATTGTTTTTTGTTTGTTTGTTTGTTTGTTTTTAAGACAGTATGTAAGGGGCAAAAATAGTCACAGTTGTTGAAAATGATTGTGACAAAATTGTTTTGGCAATCCTGGCTTTCCTGTTACCATCCCCGACTTTAAGCTATACTATAGAGCTACAGTAATAAAAATAGCCTGGTACTGCCATTAAAACAGACTTGTGGATAAATGGATTCAAATTGAAGATCCTGAATTAACCCAAAAACCTATGAACACCTGATCTTTGACAAAGAGGTCCAAAATATTCAATGGCAAAAGATAGTATCTTTAACAAATGGTGATGGCGTAGCCGGTTGGTAGTGTGTAGAAAAATACAAATAGATCCAAGCCTATCACCCTGCACAAAACTCAAATCCAAGTGGATCAAAGAACTCAACATAAACTCAGCCACACTGAACTTGATAGAAAAGAAAGTGGAAAATACTCTCCAACAAATTGGCATAGGCAACCACTTCCTAGATATAACACCCTGTGGCACAGACACTAAGAACAACAATCAATAAGTAGGACCTCATGAAGCTGAGAAATTTCTGTAAGGCCAGGGATACAGTCAATAAGACAAAATGACAGCCTACAGAATGGAAAAGGTTTTCACAAACCCTACAAGTGACAGAGGACTGATCTCTAAGATATATAGAGAACTCAAGAATCTAGAACGCAAAACCTTGAATAACCCAATCAAAAAATGGGGTTCAAATCTAAAAAGGGAATTCTCAGCAGAAGAATTATGAATGACTGAAAGGTACATGAAAAGTTCTCAACATCTTTAGCCATCAGAGAAATGCAAATCAAAACAACTTTGAGATATCACCTTACACCTGTCAGATTGGTTAAGATAAAAGACACAGATGACAGCCTATGCTGGAGAGGATGCCGAGCAAGGGGAACACTCTTCCATTGTTGGTGGGAGTGTAAGCTTGTTCAGTCACTCTGGAATGCAGTATGGAAGTTTCTCAGAAAACTGAGGATCAATCTCCCCAAGGACCCATCAATACCACTTCTGTGTGTGTACCCTAAAGATGCACAGTGGCACTCCAATGACTTTAGTTCAATTATGTTCATAAGAGCATTATTTGTAATAGCAAGAACTTTGAAACAACCTAGATGCCCCTCAACTGAGAACGGATTAACAAACTGTGGCATATCTACACAATGGAGTGCTACTCAGCCATAAGAAAAAATAATATCCTAAAATTTGCAGGCAAATGGATGGAGTTGGAGAATATCTTCCTGAGCGAGGTATCACAAACACAGAAAGATAAGCAGGGGATGTACTCACTCATTAGTGGACTCTAAACAACAACAACAAAAAGCAAAAAAAAAAAAAAAAAAAAAAGAAAAGAAAAGAATTTCCAAGCTGCAAACCACAACCACTGAACAGCTTGGGATCAGAAACACCTTGGAGTAACTCCTGGGATCCCAGTCCCGCTAGAGGAACACCTGAATCATTCTTGATGGTGGGGGTAGAAAACTGGATTTGCCAGGAGTGGAGGCTGAACTAAGCAATATTGGGACCATGGGACCTTGGGATCGCCTGCCCATGGGGGGATGAGGAGATGTGGAGAAGAGAGAATGACCTGATGTGGTGGGAGGGGGAAGGGACCTTGAATAAGGATATACAAGGATAGAAAATGTGACTTCTTTATTCATAATACTAAAAAAAGAAGAAAAAATGAAAAAAATAATGGATTAATTTTCTTGGTGGAGGAGATTTCAAGGCAGTCTAATATTGGCAGGTATATAGTTATTAGTGATCACCCCTTACACAAGTTTACAATGAAAAAGAGCAAGTAGGACATAAAGAAACAGAAAATAAAGAGTGTAGGAAGAAAGGTAGCACAAGGAAATTTGATGTTGGATCCATGATTGTATTAAAAGAAATGAAAGGACTAAAGAACAATGGGATCAAGGGAGAGGTGGTCTCAGGGCAAGGCTCATAATATTTGCTCAGAAGTATCTTGAATAATGATGCTGCTGAAGGGCACAGGTTCTGGAACTGCATGATAAGCTTGCAGATACCATGAGCTTCATTTTTCTATGTATGATGACCAAAGTAATGTCCTTCCTCATCCACACCCCTGCCAGAGGCCATCAATGCAGAAATGAGGCACTGTGTCATTTAGCTATGTTCTAGCCTTGAGCACCTGTATACAATGACATCTCTCTTTTTTCTTAAGTTCACTAATAAGTGAGTATATCCCCTGCATCTATCCATCCATTTGCCTGCAAATTTTAGAATATCATTTTTTTTCTTACTGCTGAGTAGTATTCCATTGTGTAGATGTACCACAATTTGTTAATCCATTCTTCAGTTGAGGAGCATCTAGATTGCTTCCAGATTCTTGCTATTATGAACAATGCTGCTATGAACATAGCTGAGCTAATGCTTTTGGGGTGTGAATGTGTGTCTTTAGGACTTGTTTTCTTTAAGAGTCTAGGCACAGGGAGTTTAATTATGCTCTAGCAAGTAAGTGAACAGCATGAATGGATGTTTTTGTGCATGGGGTGATCATAAGAATGAATATGAACCTGAGAGGTCTGATAACTGAGTTTGATGGGATGCATAATGTAAAATCACCAAATAATGTGTGTGTATGTAAATATATATACACACATTATTATATATATCTCATATATATATACTCATATATATATGAGAGTCATGCCTGGATCTAAATAAAAACAAGACAAAAATGTGTTATGAATTTAACAACTGGCCCAACATGTTGCTCACAATGGATCTACAGAAAAATAAAAAAAAAATTAAAAAAAGTAAGTGATGTCTTCAGCAATAGAGCCTTACCTTAACAACAGACTGCTTGTGAGAGTCTGAGAGATCTAATTTAACTAGGAATATTTGTTTGACAATTAGATTAGAACCATCTTCTAGATCAGTGCTTTTCTAACTGTGAGTCATGACCCTTTTGGGCAATGAATGACCATTTCATAGGGCTTACTTAAGACCATTGAAAAAACACAGCTATTTACATTATGATTCACAACAGTAGCAAATTTACAGTTATAAAGTAGTGACAATAATTTTATAGTTGGCGGTTATCACAGCACAAGGAACTGTACTACAGAATCACAGTTCTGGGAAGCTTGAAGACCACATCTTTAGAACATTGTGGGGTCACCAGTATGGAGAACTGAAAAAAATAACTCTTTTTCTTGAATCTATCTGTAAAAAATAGTTCATCAGTAACATGTAGGGCCCACTCAGTCCCTCTTCCAGCCATGTCTAGCTACAAATGTGCTCATTCTTATACAGTCACAGTTTATCCACTTATAGGCCTTTAAAGTACAAATCTACATAACTATTGAATGTTATTATGATTATGGATGACTAGAAGATGGCATTTTATAACCCTCCTTCTCTTCCAGTCTTTTCCTCCCTCTTCCACAAAGTTCCATGAGCCTTGAAAGGGATAGCATAAATATCTTATTTATGGCTGAAAATTTAGTTGTCATTTATTCTGAGAAACTTGTATAGACATAAATCTTTGCCTTCATCAGAGTTTAAGAGAAAGAGAGGCTTCTCTGATTAAGGCTTACAATAGTAGCTGCCTATTCATGATACACACACACACACACACACACACACACACACACATACAGACACACACACACAAAAAAACGGTGGTTTGACACTATGTCAACTTAGCTAAACAACAGAATTAAGTCCCTACCTTTGAGTTCTATAATCTCCATAGTTATAAACTCTTAAGAGAGTTTATGGTACTAGATAAGTGATTCCTTTTCTGAAGCGAGCCTCAAATCCAATTACTGAGCAGTTTGTGTTATATCCATAACACTCATGTCTCTTGTCGCTATTCTACCAGTGGGCACATTTTTCCTGAGACATTGCTATCATGGTTTATAGAGTTCAGAGATGGGCATATCTATTGATGACTTTTTCTCTCTCAGCAGTCTATATTGCACTCTGAAAATATGGCAGCAGATAGGAGGCCCCAAACTAACTCCAGTATGATTCCATTGTATGGTGCAACCAAGATGTGTGGTGTATTCAGCTGTGTAGTTTTATAATATAGTTCTGACTGACAAGCAAGTGGAATGTCAAGAACCTGTACTGTTTTAGGATTCACTGAGACTACCCATCCACTCCTCCCCACCCCTGTCAACTTATGTGGAGATATCCTACACCTGTCAAAAGGCTTTAGTTTAATAACTCCCTAACTTTAAGGAGAAGACTATCTGTTGCAGCATATCTCTCTTCCAATATTTTTATCTTGATTGCAAGATTTTAAATTTCCATATGGCTTTTTCACACCTCATTCATTTTGGCTGAATAGTTGACTATGTATCTCCATTTCATTGGTCCATGAATTTCTACTCCATTAGTATTACAATGTAATGTGTATTTTCAAGATCATCAAAAATCTATAAAAATTCTAAATTTTATAGGATCCCATCCAAAGATATCAACTGTGACTGTTAAAATTCATTTCATTGCTTTTGATATTGTTCTTCTATGTTGGATTCATGTATAAATGTGCCAGGATGACATGCTGTATTGCCTTTCCAATTCAATATTTCTATACTAGTGTAATGTGTTTTTCTGTATGCGTCTTCTTTAAAATTTATGTAAGAGAAAACTCTGCATATAGTGTATCCCAGGATTCTTGTTATTGAAAAAAACATTTTCCTTAATTAAGAACATTTATAAAAATTAACTCTAAAGAGTTAGAGGCAAGGTTATTTCAGACTACAGCCAATAAGAAAATGAAGAAAAATGTGAACTTTGTGGTAGAATGTTCTCTACTGAGCAAGATGCTAGATATGTCTTTGCTCAAGATCTGAGTTATATACTTAATTTCACACATTAAAATTTAATGATCTTTAAATGTAATATACCCTTATCAAGCAGTTCTTTTTTCTTTAGCAATGACATCATTTTATAGCATTGTAGAAATAATTTCAAGCATGGTTCATATGTTTTTTAGATTTTGCCTTCTATATACAATATAAATTCTTTTTTTAAAGCTTTTCCTTTAATAGCACAGTTGAATTTTCCTAGTTCTGCCAAAATTTTAGACAAAACGTTTTAAAATAATATGTTCTTTTTAGACAAAAATTAAGATGACCAGGCCCAATCCTTTTTATTGTCATTAAACCTATCACCTCATGTGAATACAGATCTGTATTTTACTCAAGATTTATGAGTTTTCTAAGTTAGGATGATTTTAGACTGCAGCATGTACATTTTGAAATATGACTTCAGAGGCTTTGGAGTACATCTCAAGCAGGGAAGGCATTCTCTCCTGTAA
This sequence comes from Sigmodon hispidus, assembly GCA_004025045.1. Taxonomy (NCBI): domain Eukaryota; kingdom Metazoa; phylum Chordata; class Mammalia; order Rodentia; family Cricetidae; genus Sigmodon; species Sigmodon hispidus. The sequence goes on from PVIH01011572.1 coordinate 26,208, forward strand.
AAGAAATACTTGTTTCGTGATATACTTATTTCCAAGTGTCCTGGCAAGGTTTCACAGGAACTTAATTTTACATTCTTTTCTCCTGTGTACTTTTTTTGTTTTACACTCAACAAATAAGGTATTGAAAAGTGGTTTCTGAGCAGCAGAAAGGTCTTTTGTTACACGAGGTAGCTAGGCAACTAACATCCATTTCAGTGTTACACATAAAATACTACTAGATTTACCTTTGTGGAAAGTACTTTATAGTTTACAAAATAAGGTCACTTTTACATTGTCTCTTAACCCTGCCATGTGGAATATGCAGGGAAAGTATTGGTATTTCTACTTAGCTGTATAACACCAACATGCTCTCACAAATAATAAAGAATTTAACTTAGGAACCTGAACAGCATACCTATTGTTCTTTCTGTGAACCATACAAAATACTTTCAAATAATTGTTCATCTGCACTAAAAAAAAATCATGCTTTCTCACAACTCAAAAGCACCTGTAACAAATTTGAGAAAATATTACTACTTCTAAAAAAAAGAAAGACCGAGGGGACACTGTTTTTTTTTTTTTTTTTTAAGTCTTAAAATTTATTTAAAACGTATAGAATCCATGGTAGATATCTAATTATTTGAACAATCCAACACTAATTTTGAACAAGCAGCCATATAATCATTTGTATTTTGTAATTTGTGAAGCTTGAAGAGACAAAGAATAAGTATCTAAATGGTAAATAAATCATATTTTTTCTTTTTTTATTTATTTTGTATTTATCAAGAAAAACAGTACAATGAATGTAAAATGCTAAGAAGTTAACAATAACTATAAAGAAGATAAAAATCATAAGCGTGACTTATCAAGGGTGATAATGCAAATAAGATTGCTACACATATATTTACTTTGTGTTCAGCTTCCCCTCTGAATTTTTTTTCCATCCCTGTATACCCTTATTCAAGGTCCCCTCCCCCTCCCATCACATCAGGTCACTCCTTCCTCTCTGCAACTCCCCATCCCCTCCCTGGGCAGGGAGCAGACAGTCCTTTGGTCCCACTGACCCAATAATGCTTAGATCAGTCTCCACTCCTGGCAAATCCAGTTTTGTGCCCCCTCCTTCAAGAGTGAGTCAGGTATTTCTAATGAGTGAGAACATTCACTGCTTATCTTTCTGAGATTGTGATACCTCGCTCAGGAGGATATTCTCCAAATCCATCCATTTGCCTGCGAATTTTAGGATACCATTTTTTCTTACTGCTGAGTAGTATTCCATTGTGTAGATGTACCACAGTTTGTTAATCCAATCTTCAGTTGAGGGACATCTAGGTTGTTTCCAGGTTCTTGCTATTACAAATAATGCTGCTATGAACATAGTTGAGCTAATACCTTTGGAGTGTGATTGTGCCTCTTTAGGGTATACACCCGGAAGTGGTATTGCTGGGTCCTTGGGGAGATTGATTCTTAATTTTCTGAGAAACTGCCATATTGCATTCCAAAGTGGCTGAACAAGCTTACACTCCCACCAACAATGGAGGAGTGTTCCCTTTGATCCGCATCCTCTCCAACAAAATTGTTATTTTCTTTAACCAGGACAAAAGTGTTTAAGAGCTATTGAAAAATTCATAAAAGGAACTAACTTAGAGTGCAGGCAGGAGGGTCCTAGTGATACTCAGTTACCGATTATGTCAAAGAAATAACTGTTTCAAACTATTTTAGAACAAGGTGCTCTCCATTGAAATGCACTAACAATGCCACTATTACTCATGTACGTTTGCATCTTCTCTAATTTACCTCATGTGTGTTAGATTGGCTTGGCCCCTATATAAAATAAAAGGATCTACTTGATCTATGTGAAAAAATATCAAGCAATTGAACAAAAAAGGTAGCAGATCAGCAGGGACATGGAGTTGGCATGTGATGTAATTCCTGTATTAACAATCTGCATGGTATATTTGGAGATATACTTAAGAGATGGGCAAAAAAATTAGCATAGCCTTTGCAAAACCCATCAGAGATCTTCTTAAATTGATAGTCTGGAGCTTCTCAGGTATATCCAGGTGAAAGAAATTCAAAGGATGTGTAAATGACTGCCAGCACCAAGGGCATAGCACCAACTATATCCATCATTTCAATATCTTTTTTTAGTTTGGTCTACTCTACCTATGGCAGTTACTTTTTTTGTGTGTGTGTTGCTGGGAAAGTACTTGACAGAACTTATTTAACAAAAAAAACAGGCTTATTTTCACTATGGTTTAAGAATTCAGTTTACCATGGTAAAGAAGTTTATTGACATAAGCCACATGAAAAAAGTTCCAATTAAAATTTGGCTCCATCGGATTGGCCTGTAGGATTGATGTAGGAATATTCTGCTCACTATGGATAGTACCATCTCTGTAAAGATAGTACTGGAGTGTAGAAGAAGTCAGCTGAGCACTGGCTGATTTCATAGGAGGCAAGGCAGTAGGCAATGCTCCTCCATGTCCTCTGCTTCAGGTCCTGCCTGTAGGTTCCTGCCTTAAGTTACTGCTCTGACTTCTCTCCATGATGGATTGTAAAATGTGAACTGAAGCAAATCTTTCTTTCCCAAGTTGCTTTTGATTATGGTACTTGCAGTAATTGAAACAAAATTAAGATAGGGCTCCAACTAAAACAGTCAGAAAATTAGGCTGCTGATCATCGTGTACCAGGGTCCAGGAGGAAGCAAGAGATGAGTACTAAAGTTTAGCTATGTACTTATACATTAGGGACTCCAGCACATGCTAGGGACTCCAGAACATGGAATGCTGCTTCTCATATTTGATGTGGTTCTTTCCTCTTACGTTAAACTTTTCTGGAAATATCCTCACAGAATATTTCCTAACCTAGGTTTTTCTCCTAGGTTATTACAGATCCCATTTAAATGACCATCAAATTAATGGTCACACTATTTTACATATTTAAAAAAACTTTGTTGTGCTTGTCACATGCATTTTAAATCAAGTTAGGCTTTAATTTTTGTGGGTTTATGTATTAATCTCAGGACTTCACATATCCCAGGAAAGTACTCTAACACTGAACTAACTTGTAAGCCTTCAGTATTTACATTTTAGTGTTAAATCTTCAAGTTTAGGTGAGTAAGCTTTATACTAAATTAATACATCCAAATGTTTAGGCTCACTATAAATGTTTTAATAGCATTTGGAAAATTGCTTGAACTTTGTGAATCAAATTTAGAATGGAAAGATACCAATAACTATGATTGGCATATGTTTCTATTCTTACTTGTTATTAGTTAAAACAGTTTTTAAAACCAATTCTTGTCACTGTAATTAGTTCCACATGAGTTTAAAAAATTCCTTATATATTTTTTTCACCATCTGTAGTAGAATTCCTTCTGTGGCTCCAATACTGTATTCTAATTAATATTATGTTATCAAGTAATTCATGGTGAGCCAAAGTTTATGGAAAATATTCAATTGTTCACTTCTTTTCTTTCCTTTGATAAAACTTTAACATCATAATGAAGTGTACATCTTTGAATATAGCTATGCATTTATAGGCTAGAAATATATAGGCTAGCTGCATATAATTTTGAGACATAGTAGCTAATTATATCAGGCAGTCAAACAATAAAAGTTTTACATTTATTTAATATATTTTTTCTTAAAATATAAGAAAAAATTTAAAAAAAAATTTTAAAAAGTGGATGCTGAATTAACAAGTGATGTCAGAGACCTTTTTGAGAGACCCACTCTGATACAGCATGCTCACTGGAATGGATACAAGACATGATTTTTCTCTGGGGAAGATAAACATTCATACAAAATCATTTTCTAATTCTTTAAGTTCTTTAAATATTACATTTTTATAAATCTTTACTAGTTAGATCATAAAATATTTGTGAATATAAGTTTATGTTTCTTGAGATGAAGATAAAGTGAGAAAACAAAGTTTAAGCAAATGATGTGACAATTTCATTCTTGCCTTCACCCTAAGATGACAAAGTATAAAAAAACCTATGCTATATAAAGACACACCAGTTTATCCCAACAACTTTGAATGGCTTTGTACTAAGTGACTGCTGAGTATCTGTGTATTAATTTGAGAAGAAATAATAGAAATCCTTAGCAAAAATTTTTCCTTTTGTGCATTTTAGATTGATAAAAAAGCAAAAAGTTCTGTTTAATATTAGAATTTTAGGTAACAAATGCAAAAGTAAATATATAATCTAAATACTTTCATCCTCAAACATATTTGGAATCCTCAAAGGGAAGAGTGAAGAAGATAGTGGGAAATTCAACAAAAAAGGGTAGAGAAGGTGTAAAACAAAAAGAAAAAAAGGAAAAATAATACCAATTATTTTTGACATAATCATAGGGAAACACATTATTTTATAAGCCTATTTAAATATTCATGCATTTTAAACTGAGCTATGCCATCTGGGGTTATAATACTACCCATCAGAAGCCATAAACTAATCTAACAAAAACTCCAGTTCAAGTCACAGGAAATTTCCTTTGTAATTGTTAATTGAGGGGAGAGGGCAGTCCAAGAGACTCCTAAAAACAATATCAGCTATTGCCGTTGCCATGGATTGTCTTCTCAAACTTGAAGGTAAGACCCTATTGATAAAAATATCATGTACTTCAGATACAGGACTTAAAGTAATCAAACTGAAACTAATCTGGAAGACTCTCCCTAAGGACTAGAGTTTCTAGAATCGAAAGGTGCTATGCAATCTGACAAGGGAGAAAAGCAATCAATAGTTTTATTTGGCTATAAAGCATATGAAACATTAACAACGATTAGCTAGGCAAGATGTACCTAATGGTACAAAAGTGGCACATATATCTTGGGAGTAACTAACAGCTGTCTAATTGAACTTAAAGTCAAATCAATAGAAGGGAATTCATGCCTAATATTGTACACATAGCCAATTACTGTGTCTAGAGAGGTCATAAACCCTACAGGAAAAACGACTATTCTCATATTCTTAAATCAATGTCATTTGGGATCATGTTATGAATACTTATCTTCATACCATAGATAAGTGTATATCTCATGCTTTATCATAAAAGCTTCTTTTTTACATCAGACAAATGCTACTTCAGAGAAGAACAAATGATCAAAATGCAGAGAATAAGTAACCATGGGGAACTAACCTCAGACAGAACTTTTGAAATGCAACCATGACAATTAAGGCTCTGGAAAACTGGAAGAAGGGATATAAAAACAGAGTCAGGGATCCATGATGTCTTATTTCTAGATAGTATTTTCTAAACATAATAGAGATGGTGCACCCAAAAAATTGGAACAATATGACTGGATAAAGAATAGTTGCCTAATTCCAGCACTAGTCAGAATGACAATTCAGACATTGAAAATACTAGAAATTCCCATTCCTAGAGGAGGAACTATCGGCAATCATGGCTGATGAAAGGTCGAGTGGTGTGTGTGTGTGTGTGTGTGTGTGTGTGTGTGTGTGTGTGTGTGTGTGAATATGTGTGTGTTTGCATATGCTGACATGTGAGCATGCATGTATCAATGCATTATCTGGTGTGCGCATGCATGTACGTATGAGTATATTTGTTTATGAATGTGCGTGTAAGCCCAGAGTTGACACTGGATTTTGCTCCATCACTTTCCACTTTATGTAATAAAGGAGGGGCTTTTTCTGAGCTAGAGGCTCTGGACTGCCATGCCTGACTGACTATTATGTGGGTCCTGAGGATTCAAGCTCCACATTTGCAAGGCAGTTGCTTTAGCTACTGAGCCATCTCTTCTCTGCCGTTTCACTCTGTCTGTCCAGTGGTTTGGCAATAAAGCTGTTTGATAATGCTGTTAAATTAGTTATTCATTGGGAAGGCAATGCTTTTCTGATTTTTTGTTTGACTAAAATTTTATTCAGCTTATATAGTTTGGAAAGAAAACCTCAAATGCAAATGAATGAATAATTACTAAATCAGACAATCTTTTGCCTACTAGGACAGTTTTCTTAGTGTTACTACTCTTGAGTTCAAATTGAGTTTAATAAACTGAGAACTGAGATGAACATTTATTATTTGTTTAGTTAGGTTTTCTAAACTTTAGTCTTTCATGTATGAAAGAAAGCTCATGAATTTTATTTTCAGTAAAATTACTTAGCCATTTCATCATTTTAAATTAATTTCTTTTCCTAGGTTCACTGGAGTGGGAACTTTGGTCATTATCAAAATTGATGCTTTTGTGTTTTTTTAATTTAGGAGATCTTTTTAATAGACTTAGCAATGGGTAAAAAATTAATTTTTAAATTTTGTTTTACCTACAACTACTTGCCACTTCATATTCATTAGCACTGTGTATTCAGATGCTATGTGGTGCCTGTATCTTTGTGTCTTTCACACAGGCCTAAGATTTCTTATGTCAGAGATATCATGACATCTTGCCTACCTTAGTACTAATTGATTGTATATTAAATAAATTAATACATGTAATTAAAAAATACTGAAACTTGCCTTTTATATCTAATTTTCTGAATGTCCCAATATCACCAGTATTCTAAGTTTCCTTAAGGAAAAACACAAATTTAGATGGCAAGGTGAATTTATTTGTCTTAGAACATTCATCTATAATAAAATATATGACCTATCACACATTTTTTTGTTGTGTGACTGGCTGTAACAATGGCAAAGGAGAGATAAATTAATCATTATTGAGAGGCTTGATTGACTTTTAACTAAAGAATGACTCCATAGATACGTTTTTCCCTGAATAAATTAAGTTCTTAAATTTTAGTACTCCCTAACAGCCACTTTTGAGCCTTTGATTTAAGAATTTTACTTAGATATTTCCTGCCAACATGATGTTGAAATGCTCTATAAAGAGATATATCTTTATGAGTGCAAATAAATAGATCCAAATCATAAGCATGAGACTTGTGATATATAAAGCTTGGATTTCAAAGCTTAGATAGCCACAGCTTTGAAAACTGAATGAAGAATGGCTCATGTGAGACCAAATCAGGGCATTCAAAGTCACTCACAACACTGATTGATGCCTGAAATGTATGAGAAATAAATATATATATATATGTATATATATATATTCATAAGCAAACTGGCATTTTGTAGATGCTGGGAACATAGAATCCTAAGACAGATTAAAATACCCAAATTATTCATATAAGACAAAATTTGTACTGCACTCATGAACTCATGAGGATATTTGATAAATGTTTATTTTCTTATAAAATTATGCTTATGAGAACTAGGTGAATGATAGAGTCTGGAAATTAAAGCAGATATTATTAAATGAATAGATTCATAGGTAAAAGTTTATAATATAATATGAAACATATCTAAGTATTCTCATAGCTTAGTGTTTTTATCTGTATTTTATTTATTCCTGTCTTTCTGATATGCTGAATTAAATAGAAGTGTTTCTGTCTTTTAAATATTCTTGAGTTATGAATAAAAGGTGAACTATCTTTGCTATAAAAACCTAATTCTGAAATCTTTCAAACATTTATTATCCTTTACATATTTTCTAAGCATCTACTGAATGTCAAACAATAAGTAAGTCAGGACTCTCTACAGAGTGAAAAGCAATAGAATGAATACATGTATACACATGAATACACATGTATATATTCACTTTACATATACATACATACATATATAAGAATTTATTACACTAGTTTATACAATATAGTTGAAATAATAATAGCAGTTGCTTGCACCCAAGTGGCTGAACAGCTAGTAGTTGTTCAGTTCATAAGGCTGTGTGCCACAGAAGACCTAGTTGTGAGAAGTCCCCTACTGTGAAAATTTCCTAAAACACCATGGGCTTCAGTCAACAGTGGAGGTCAGAAAATGCTTGGAAAATACTGTGAACAAAAGCTGAGTACCTTGATCTGTATCCTTGTTTTCCTGGAATGTTAGGAGAAAGTGACTCTCATATTTAGTGTGGGTCTTCCCACATCAATAAGGCAATAAAAACAATTGCTCATTTGAGGCTCAGAGTATTCTAAAGTGCAGCAAGTTGACATTTAGAACTGATGATCATCACAATTCGCCTCCTGACAACATAACACACAAACTTATCATTTAAGAAATTATAATATCCCAGGCTGGAAAGATGGCTCAGCTACTCTTTTAAAGGCTTGGGTTCAATTCTCAGAACAAATAAATGTGCCTAACAACTTTCTGTAACCCAGTTTCAAAGAATCCAACACAGTCTTCTGGACTATGTGGGCACTAGGCACACACATAGTACGCATATAAACATGCAGGCAAACATTCATACACACAAAATAAAAATATAAAGAACAATAGTCTTCTGATATTTGTTTCCTAAGTCTTGTATTGATTTTGTATTCTAAAATATAGTCCAATTTAAAATATCCTCCAAATTCTTAAAATCCTAACTCCTTTAATGTCTCAAATCACTCAACTGTAAGATCCTATCAATATCAAAATAAAATGACATATTTTCAACACATTACAGAACAAAGTAAACATTCTTATTCCAAAGGAAAATAACAAAGTGAAAGTAAATAACCAATTACATCAGAGTGAAATCAAACACGGCAAAGAACAGCCCAAATCTTTCAGTAACAAGTACATGAAGCTTGGGATCTGATTGTCTAGGCTTTAGAGAACTCAAGGAGCAGGGTCCCTTGAGGGATGCTTAACCTTTTCATGACTTTAACTTAAATATAATAATATGAATTTACAACACAACAACTGATGCTCCTTCAATCAGCATTGCTAATTAGGGAAATAGAAGAATTAAAACACAAATATCTACATAATATGTGCACAAACATGTTTCTAAACCAATAGGACACAATCATTCATGCCAAGTACAAACCTCATTTCTAAAACAGATGATATGGCTGTTGCTGGTATATAATAGCTATCTTCCTCTATTACGTGTTTTATATTTCTTTCACCCTTACCATGTAGCTTAGCAAGTCTTGGTTCTTTAGTTGGAAGGGTAATCCTTCTTTACCTTTATTCCTGGAAGGGTGTGGGCTTTTTTATTGTCCTGCCTGGGTTAGGTTGCTTTAATTTTCTGGTGACCTTAATTTCAATTCATAGCTACACCAAGATTGCCCTAAAGGATCTCCTATATTCTAGACAGAATCTTTCTTACCTCTACTTTGGAAAAGCAATTCAATTCTCCTCTAGTATTTTGAATAAATCACTCCTCTTAACACTGTGTTTTCTTTCTTAACACATTTACTTAAGTGCATCTGAATCCAAGGCCAGGGGAAATTCTCAGTTTCCAATTCAGTGGAATCTTGGTGTTCCTGCTGACAGAGCTTAGGAATCAAAACTTTTAGGCTCATAGCATGTGAAGTCATGAGAATAGGAGGAAAAATTTTTCTTAGGCATCATTAGGTGGCAATAATAAGCGTAATAATTTCCATCTGTATCACTTGATTATCTGACCTGTGAACCCCAAATATTGATGGTTCAAAGCACACCTCAGGATAACCTTGCTGCAGCCATCTAGGTTATTGCCACCTAATTGATGTTTTATCTGTACCTTTATAGTTCACTGTTCTGTCAAAACAACTGCTTCAAGATGGTGGAGATCATAATAATATCAGTGAATCCCATGGGCATGAGCTCATTTTTATACTTTCTCAGTTCTGAAATAAGTTTCCTGGTCAGAAGCAATGGTCATTGGAAAACCTTGATGGTATATAAGGCATTGTGTAAGTTCATGGATGGTAATTTTAGCAGAAGGCTAGTGCGTAGAAAAGGAAAATTTATAAAAAGTATAAGCATCTATTTCTAAAAGAATAAATACTGCCTTTTCCTCAATTTAAGTGGTCAGATTTAGTCAACCAGCAGTCAGGTCCCTGACTGATCACTGTAGTAAATGATGCCACCTGAAGGGTTCATTGTTGGTCTCTGTGGCTTTCATATTTGATACATAGCAGCAAAGCAGCAGTTTTAGCCAAGTCAGCCTTAAAAAGTGGAAGTCCATGTTTATAAATCAATATAAAACTTTCATCTCTGCCATCACAGTCATTTTGTTGATTGTCCCATTGGGAAATGGCAGGGATAAGCAGAGAGGGAGGCTGGCTGTCTACAGCAAAGTTAATAATACCTACTTAATTATTAAATTCCTATTCTTCTGAAGTCACCTTTTGATGAGCATTTACAGAACTTTTTTTTATCCATTTAAAGAGATCTATCCCTGTACTTAAAAGTTGGAGATATTCAGCAATTGTTATATACAGAAGAAAAGGAAAATGATCTTAGCATCCCAATGCATTTCCTGCAGCATTACAGCACTTAATACCATAAGCAATAAAACAATTTTTTTTACACCTGCTACCTAGGAATTTTTATGGATACTATTTTGGGGAAAAATTCAAAACACATTTCAAAATAATGGAAAGTGGCATTGTAACATGCTACTGAAGTTCACTGAGTGATTGTGTTAGCTAGAGATGAGCAGGCAAGGAGCAACAACATGACATCCTGGGTAGAAATGTCTTGAGGTGGTAGATAACAGTCAGATATTAAAACCAAGCCTAAAAAGTAAAGGCAAATCTATAGAGTATTAAAAAGTGGCATAAAATGTAATGTATACTTCAAAGTTGCTTACTCAGTAGTTTCAGCAATAGGAAAAGAAAATGAAGAAGGCAATGTCAGGAGCACAGATGCTGAGCTGGCCAAGAGTCTCAATAATGGTGAAGGAAATGGGAAATTAATGAGAAAGGGTTGGGTGAACTGGGAGCTAGTAATATTGTGCTGCTTCAGTAAAATTCCTGTGAAACTACTGGCTTGACCATAGTAAAGACTAGACATAGTGAGATTCTATCAAATCAATTTAATTTGGTTTAGAACAAGAAGATATTCTAGAAAAATATATACAGTAAACAATGGGTTGGTTTTTTTTTTTTAGTGTAACAGTTTAAAGTAAATAGTGGTAGCATGTTCTTTGTGAACACTAATGTTGCCAGAATGAATATGAGAGTTAGAAGAAAAGATATGATGTGTTGGAAAGCCTTGAGTGAGCTCAGAATTAATGAATTAAGAACTAAACAGCAGGGAATACAAAAAAAATTGCAATGTGGCAGGCATAATATGAGTTCAGATGGACCTTCCCAGAAGTCTCATGAAAGAGACACCAATCTCTCTACCACTTTATAGTGGGATGGTAGCACAAGAAGACTGTTCAACTTGCTAAGATTGCTGGGAGTTAAGAAAGCAAGCAGGAAGGTCTCACTATGAGCACTGAGCCTTGATTACCTCACACATGTCCTCTACACAGAGTTAGGATTGGAATATATTTTAGAATACAATATCTCTTTAAATCAAGTATTTGAAGGTTTAAGGTTTTTTTTTTTTTTTTAATCTCCAATTAGTCTCTTACAGCACAAAATCAAGTAGGTGGATGTTTGCAATCAACTTGGCAGATTTCACTATTAAATATTAAGTCCAAGCTCTTATTATCTGTTCCTTGTGTATCCTTTAGAGCCTTAGATATAGCCTCTGGCTGACTTTAGATATTGATCACATTTTGCTGCCAACAACCTTCAACTCATGTAGAAAATCCAGGCTGTACTATAAATATGCCTAAGCCTGTCATCTGTAGTATCAGCTGGAAGTGAATTTTTAAAGACTATGTTTGCATTCAGCTATATTTTGAGACCTTTTACTTCAGAAGAACATATAAGAAGGTCCAATAAAAATAGATACTATTTCATTCAAGATACCTCAAAAATCTTGTTATAAAACCTCTTCAGCTCTGTGTTCTCTATCACTTGCTATAAACATTTTTCCTACAGTCTAGTACCATCTCTGTTTTTCTTTAAAATTCATGACTTCTGTGCTTTTACACTTATATATTAATTTGAGCTTTTCTTTCCAAGTTTATGCCCCACCACTACAGGTGGTGAAAAGCACCAGTTCCAGTGTTCTCTCTGTACTTCTGAACTTGATTAGAAGTAATCCTTGCCAAAAATGTTATTTAGAATCATATCAATCTAAGTTCAGAAGATTATAGATACTGCCCTCCTCCTCAACTGGCTTAGACTTTTAGGTTTAAGATCCATTTATCTCATATATAAGCATATTCTTGTTACTTTTTATATACTGAACAATATAGGTCTATTTGATTGACATCTTTTAAAATTATCAAAAAGTTATTTTATTTTTAAATGTAAATTATGTATTGTATGTTTTTAGGACTCTCAAGTTTCAGTATATAATAGAGTTAAGCAAATTATTAAATGGTATGCTTTAAAATGGAAAAAAGAAAAATAAGTTAAAATGTAGAAATACAAAATAAGTACTACCAGACTTTGTAATTTTTCTTAAACACATGCAGAAATCTAGATTTTTTTGTAAAATTTCTTCACTGTTAAATATTTACTTGAACAAAATTTAAATACCATTTGAGGCAAAATTAAAACAGGTGTTTTCTCATTTATTAGCCAAAATTTTACCATTAATATGTCTGACACCTTAACATAGTGCTTAAAATACAACTGACAAGCAGAAACACCAAAATTCTAATGTATTAAAATATATTATTTTTTCTACAGACAACAATGTAATCTAAAGTAAAAGTAGGTTTATAACCATTATGAAATTTTGTTTTATATTTATCAATTTATCATTTATATATGTAGTAGGATTATGCTGGTAATGTTGTAAATATTTGTCCTGCCTATAGGATTAATAAAAAGCTGATTGGCCAAAGGCAAACAGGAAGTGTGGGTGGGGCTAAAAGGCTAAGAAAACTCAGGAACATCCTAGAGCAAAGACAGAAGCTAGACACAGGTGCCAGAGTCGCCAGAGCTGCTGGGAGATGCAGAGAAAATGCTGCTCTAAGAAAAGGTACTGAGTCACATGACTGAACAAGATGGGTTGAGTTCAGATGAAGGAGCTAGAACTAGCAACTTACATGCCTGGGCTCTACGTCAATCAATGTAAAATTAATGTCAGCATTTGTGTGATTCCATGATGCTGTGGGACTGCAAAACTGCAGGTATGTGGGGCTGAACCTCAAGGCTAGGCCTGGAGAGGCCAGGTCAGAACCTTTTACAACATATATACATATATCTCTATGTCTACATAGAGAAAGAACAAGGTTTTATGAACAGTTTCTATTTCACAGGAATGCAGTAATTTTGGAAAATGCAACCATCAACTGTAACATGAATTACTGTATCATTTATAGAAGTGTTAATATGGACATTTGTCAAGCCCTAATAGCAGTTGCCAGATTCTTCTATATCTATAAAAATAAAACATTTTTGTGAAAACCCAGAGAAGTATAATCATTCCACATTTTCCTCTTGATTCAAATTACAGTTCAATTCAACCAACATATGCTGAATGGTTCCTTTGACTGAATCTTTATGGTAGATTCAGAAGACAAACATCAGGGAAATGCTCTGCTCTCTCTGAAATTCTCTACATATACTTTGTGCCTATCTTAATTTTACCTCTCTCTCCTATCTATGTATCTATCTGTCTGTCTCTTGGTATGTATGCATGTCTGTATCATCTATCTAGTCTGTATTACAAAATGCAAAATGATAAATTCATAAAGCCTGTGTCACAATACCTAGGTACACAAAACTTTTTAGTAAGCTTCTGTCTATTTCACTATTCTTCTCAGCTGGTTAATTATTATCACTTGCAAGTGCATATAAGGGAAGGTCACTCCCATTGAGAGATAGTTCAGTTTTGTAGAAACAGAATAAGGATCCTTGGACAACTTTACCAACAATCAGCCAAGGGAATGCTAGAGGGTACTTATTGATATTACTATGTTATAGAAATGAAATGTACATGAATCACATGATATGTCCTACATGTTTCTGAATGTTAAAGCTATAATAGTGAATTCCTCCTGACCTAGAGTTTCTGTATACTAAAGTACTGAAAGCAAACATTAATCAAGAATGACAATTTTGGTTGGCAACAAAAGCCCACTGATATAAATAAAAGTCCAGTATCACTGAAATTGACCAGTTGAGACTAAAATTAGATTGTTGAAACTCTCTCTTGAAAAATAACCATAATTATGAACAGCCAGGCAAGGTTCACAAAAGACATTCTATAAATAAAAAAACACACAGAGTCAAGAGAGCCAGAAAAGCCAAGGATGAGAGCAGGAGCTAAGAAAGCAGGTCACATGTGGTTCTTGGCCAACATATAGACTATTTGAAATATGCTGAAAAAAATGATTAAAAGTTTTATGTTTAAGGACTTTCTTTGCAAGGGCAGCCTAGGTACAGAATCTGAGCTGGGACAGTGCAAGTCATGGCTGGACAAGATTTCAAAAAGTTTCTCCCTCTTTGACAGAGTACTGGCTGAAAGGAGTTCCTGCTGATTCTGAAACCGAAGTTGACATTCTGCTTCCAGAAAAGTGTCAAGAGAAAGTATTGTAAACAACAGTAGTGTCTGTGGGAATAGGCACAACAGGAAAGGGTAGAGATATTTAACCCATCAATGTGAAAGTTGGAAATAAAGTTTTTCTCCCAGAATATAGAGGCACCAAAGTAGCCATAGACAACAAAGATTATTTCTTATTTACAGATGGTGACATTCTTGGAGCACATGTGAACAAAAATCATTGTTGAAGTGGTATCACATGAAGCTGCCCATTTCACTGAAATTCTGTACTATTTATTATATAAATAATTTCTGTGCCATAATAAATATGATGCCTAAACTAATGATAGCCATTGTCTCAGAAGTTTAGTTTCATGGTACTGTTATGAACGTTTCCAAATTAAATAATGCACATAAAAACAAAGTTTTAAGTTCAAAATTAATACTGTCATATTTGGATATTTGAAATATCACTTTGGATGCATGGCATTGGATTTATTGAGACAAAATAAGAATACTACAGAAAGTAAGAAGTGATATAGACTTGCATCTATTAGTTTTTGGGAGTCACAAGTGCCCCAAATATTCATGGTTTAAAAAAAATCATCTCCTATTCATGTTACCTGTCAGTTGTTGCAGGTCACCTACTATAGGTGTGATTTGAGTATTTTTTTAATCAACTGTTACATTGAAAGCACAGCTCCAATTTGATACCTACTATCCCTATAGCACAGAGAAAGATGATGATGTTGATGTCTTAACATTTCTGTTAAAATATGACATAGAGTCAATTACTTTCATTGGTCAAAGAGAAAATATAATGGAAGAGTAGGTGAACACTGGGTGTCACAGGTTAAGCATCAGTACGTTAATCATCTTATTTTATTTTATTTTGCAGAAGGTCTGGAAGCAGCTTGATGGTCTATAGAGTTAAGTGGGGAAGAGAAGGAGTTGATTGACACATCTCCAGAAGAGTATGTATTTCTAGCAGGGAACTCATGTTATGGGAGAATGAACTATAGACTATATAAATTTGCTTTTCTACCAATAAATCTGTGATCTTGAGAAACCCTCTTAATTCACCTAAGATTCATTTACATTATCTGTAAAATACTGTTTTCACTGAAATTGGGAATTGCTTGCCTTCACTGGACCTCATTTCATTAATGGTGTAACTACAAAAAAATATATGTAATGGTAGCTGGATATGTAAACTTTCTGGAGAAATTTTCTCAATTGCTTAAGATTATAGAGATCTAAAGAAGATAGCATACAAGATAGAAAATAGTTATTTCTAAAACACACAGAAAGTTTAAAATTTTTCATCTACACTTGACAATGGACAGAATATCTCTAAGTTTCAGAATTATTATATTTTTCCTTCTATTTGCTGAAAGTATAGTATTGTAAAAAAGTGTTTAAAGCATTTCTTTAAATACCTAGTATCAACTCCCCTTCTCTATATTCCATGAAGAGACATATGTGTATGATAATTGCATAATTTAAATATGACTCAGTGTTTACAAATAGTGATAGTTCTTCTGCATCCATATTAAAATGATTTTTGTGAAATGGCTTGGTAGCAAAAACACAACAGCCAGCAACCTAAAGGGCCACCATAGTCCTTTAATGTCACTCAGCTTAAAGAACAGCATGTCAGCAAGGAGAATTTTGTCCTCAAATGTTTTATAGTATGAATGTGCTATAATGCATTTGACAATTTACTTATGAAAGAGTAAAATTATTAATTATTTAATTAAAATTATTTAATAATTTTAGAACTATTTTAAATAAAAATGTTATTAATATATTGAGTTAAATATATTTGCACATAATTCTGTATGCATATACTTTATATTTGTCCTTATTTGCTAATAAAACAATTTTTCATTGTGATCTGAGTTTTATTATGCTGTTATAAATATATTTGCATATACTTCTTGCACAAACATCTTTACTAAGTGCTATGCCAATAATATTTGTACACTAGTAGCTTTATTGGAGTAGTAGATATGATATGCTTCTTAGAGCTTCCTCCATGACTACAGAAATGATTCTCTAATTAGAAGAAATGTAAATTAATGGTCACATTCTCTTAGCTGAATTTTTCCTTGGTGTTTTCATTGACTAATGAAGGCTGAATAAGCCAAGGTAATAGCCACTTCTAGAGGACATTCCATATTTAAATATTGACTGATGTAGGAGTTTGAAGGTTTAGTACTTATTCTAAACTGTCAGAGTTGTACAAGGCTCTCCCAGTTTCAATACCCACAAAGGATCCACAGAGCCAATGTTGCTCCTATAGCAATGTTCAACTTATTCTTCTGCCCAATGTTTTAATAGATGTACTGAATATGAAGTGCATGAAAAATGCAACAAAATTAGTATTTCTAGAACTATGTAAAAATAAATACAGTAACATAAGCAAAATAATAATTGAACAGTAACTAAGCTACTAAAAACTATACTGTACAAACTTTACTTTGTATAAATAAGAGGAGACCAGTTCAGTTCAGGAAGAACATACTTTCTATTCGTAAGCTTCCTTGTAATGTACTGACAATAAATCACTATTTAATTTTGGTCATGTCAGAAAAAAAGTAGGGAGAAAGAAAATGTTTACTGGGCTTTGAGCTGCACAGAAATACAATAGATCGATTTCATTACCTGAAACTAACTGATTGACATTTTGAATGTCAGTTTGAAATATGTCTGTGACAAATCTTATCCAATTACAGAGCACCTCTTCAAAAAGAGAACAATTTTCTGCAGTTCTCTATCATTGTGCTTATGATAATAAAGTCCATGGCAGCCCCTGACATTTGAGTTTTTCTTTATTGTCTACAATGTGCCCTGCTAATTAGCTCAACTTCACCCTGGGGAGAGCTGTCTATTGGAGGCAGGGGAAGTTATTCATTCTCATTGCCAGATTGCTTCTAATTCCTTATTGAAAAGAAAGTGTCAGTCATGCTTAATTGCATTAAATATGTGTGATGGCTTAAAACAGCACACCATCCTCTTAAAGCTCAGCCAAATCATTCAAATTCTTGCTTCTATCTTGAACCCTAGGTTGAGCTTTAAGTCATATCTGGGAGGTTTCAGCTTAGGGAATTAAGTGGCCAGTGCCAACTAACTTCATTTTATGACTGCATGTATTAATAATCATCAAGAGAAATTAAATGCCAAGATGTTTATGGAGCTCTCCTAGGAGCATGTAGTGATATGTTTCTGGCCCATCATTTCTGACCTAGCCCCAAGGTTCAGACCCACTCTCAGCCCAGCTGCCACTTAGCCACAAATAATCACATCAAAGCTTATATTTATTTAATGCTGATTGACCTATGGCTCAGACATATTGCTAGTTAACTCTTATTCTTAATTAACCTATGATTCTTACCTTGGTTAGCCATTTAGCTTGGTACATTTCAACTTCTTTCCTGTGCATCTCTGGCATCTCTCCTGACTCTTCCTCTTCCCAGAGTTTTTCTTAGTCTGCTTTCACTTCCTATCTGCCTCCTGGCCAATCAGCATTTTATTAAACCAGTAGGTGGGATAAATATTTACAATATACCAGAATATAATCCCACTACAGGAGCAGATCAGAGTGAAAAGATTGGTGGGCCTCTTAGTAGGACTATGATGAAATAAGAGAAAATCTTTTTAGGTATTTTTTTAATAGTTTTTTTTTCCCCATGCCCACCACTGCTTTCCCTTTTTCCCCTCCTCCACATCCTTCCTCAGTCTTCTCCCCATCTCATTCCCCCAATCATTTTCCTGGGAGGACAAAAACTTCCAGGTTGAGTCAATTGTAGTCTGGCACATCGAGTTGAGGTAGAACCAAGTCCTTCCCCTCAGTATCAAGGCTGACTTAGATGTACCTCTGTAAGGAATGGGCTTCGAGAAACCAGTTCTTACATTAGTAATAAATTCTGATCCCACTTCTAGAGGCTCTACAAACTTTCCATGCCATTCAACTGTCATTGACATTCACAGGGCTGGATACAGTCTTTAATTCAGGCCTAATTTGCTTCTCTAGCTGTCAGTTCAGAGTCAGTTAACTCCCAATTACTCAGTTCAGCTGTCTCTATGGGGTTTTTTTTTTATTATAATCTTGATCTCTTTGGTCATAAAAATCTCTCCTCCCCCTTTTTAACTGGACTGTGAGCTTGACCCAGAGCTTAGCTGTGGATTTCTACATCTACTTTTGTCAGTTGCTAGATGAAGGTTCTATAATGACAATTAGGGTTGTCATCAATTTAATTATAGGGAAAGGTCATTTTAGGTGCCTTCTCCAGTATTACTTGAAGATGTAGCTGGGGTCATCTCTGTGGGTTCTTAGGTATTTCACTAGCACCAGTTTTCTCTTTAACCCCAAAATGGCTTTCTCTATCCAGGTATCTATACATTTGTTCTCTCTCTCTGTCCCTCCCCCAACTCAACCATCTCATTCCCTCATGTTCTCTTCCCACCTCCCATTACTCCCTCCCTCTATGATCCCAATTTACCCAGGAGAACTTCTCTATTTCTTCTTTTCAGAGGGGTCATGGATGTCTTTCTATGGTTTCTCCTTGTAACCTACATTTTCAGGTGTTATGGATTGTAGCCTGATTATCTTTTGATATATGTCTAAAATCTACTTTTAAGTAGTACATACCATGTTTTTCTTTCTAGGTATGTGCTACTTCACTTAGGATGATATTTTCTAGTTCTATCCATTTTCATTCAAATTTCAGAATGTCACTTTTTTCACTGCTGAGTAGTACTCCATTGTATAAATGTACAACATTTTAAAAATTCATTTTTTATTTGAGGAATATCTAGGTTGTTTCCAGAGTCTGGCTAATACAATAATGCTGCTAAGAACATAGTTGACTAAATGTCCTTGTAGTATAAGTGTGAATCTTTTGGGTATATACCCAAGAGTGGTATTGCTGGGTTATTGAGGGGCTTGATTTATTGATTTCTGAGAAACCATCATACTGATTTCTGAAGTTGCTGTACACATTTACATTCCCACAAGCAATAGAGTAATATTTCCTTTACTCCACACCTCTCCAGCATAGGCTGTCATCATTGTTTTTGATCATAGCTACTTTGACAGGTGTAAAATGGTATTTTAGAGCTGTTTTGATTTGCGTTTCCCTGATGGCTAAGATGTTGAGCAATTCTTTAAATTTTGTTTGGCCATTTGAGATTCTTCTGCTGAGAATTCTCTATTTAGTTCTGTATCCCAATTTAAATTACATTATTTGGTTTTTTGATCTCTACTTTCTGCGTTATTTAGTGATTTTTGAGATCAGCTCTATGTCAAAAGTAGTGTTGGTGAAAATCTTTTACCATTCTGTAGGCTGTCATCTTGTTTTATTGACTGTGTCCTTTGCCTTACAGAAGCTTCTCAGTTTAAGGAGGTCTCATTTATTAATTGTTACTTTCAGGATCTGTGCTGCTGGTTTTATATTTGGCAAGTGGTCTCCAGCACCAATGTGTTCAAGGCTATTTAACACATTCTTTTCTATCAAGTTCAGTGGAACTTGGCTTATATTGAGATCTTTGATTCATTTGGATTTCAGTTTTGAGCAGGGTAATAAAGATGTATGTAGTTGCATTTTTCTACATTCCACCATTCAGTTATGCCAGCACTACTTATTGAAGATGTTTTTGTTCCTAATGCATATTTTTGGCTTCTTTGTCAAAAACCAGGTGTTCATAGTTGTGCATTAATGTCAGGGTCTTCGATTCAGTTCTATTGAGCCATATGTCTATTTTTATAGCAATACCAAGCTGTTTTTATTACTGTAGCTTTATAGTAGAGCTTGAAGTCAAGGTTGACAATACCTCCAAAAGTTGTTGTATTGAACAGAATTATTTTGGCAATTGTTTATATTTTGTTTTTCTATATGAAGTTGAATATTGCTCTTTTGAAGTTTGTAAAGAATTGTTTATTTCATTTTGTTTATGTGGTATATTACATTTATTAATTTACATATGATGAAACATACATATGTATGAGATGTATGGTTAATCTGGGATGAAGTCTACTTAATAATGGTGGTTGACTATTGTAATGTGTTTTTAAATTTGGTTTGTGAGTGTTTTATTTAGAATTTTTACATCTATGCTCATAAAGAAAACTGGTCTGTAACTCTCTATCTTTGTTGAATCTTTATGTCATCTGAGCATTGGTGTTGCTATGACTTCTTAAACTGAATTTAACACTGTTCCTCTTTTTCTGTTTTCTGGAATAATTTGAGAAGTATTGACATTAACTCTCTTTTGAGAACCCTGGTAGAATTCTGCATAAAAACCATCTTGTCTTATTTTTATTTTTTTAAGCTTGTGAGACTTTTAACAGTTATTTATATTTCACTGGAGGTTATAGGTCTTTTAAATTACTTATCTAAACTTGATTTAACTGTTGTAAGTGGTCTGTATTTTGAAAATTATCTGCTTATTTTAGATATCCCAATTTGATAGAATACAGGTTTTTAAATTATGTTTTTATAATTGCCTGATTTCTTTTGGGATCTTTTCCTTCAGTTTGTTTGTCTCATTCAAGTCAAATACATTAGCTTTTGTTTTCTTATTATATTTTATTTTATTATTTTCACTTCAAGCCTATTTATTGTCTAATGAAAGGCAGAAGTGCGGTGATTTATATAGGAAGGAAGGTAGAGAGAAAGTAAGAGGTATACAAAGGGAAGAAAATATAATTATAATATAATGTAATGCTTTAGGGAAAATCTATTTTCTTTTTTAATTTAAAAGTTTAAATTTTATTACTTCTAGAAAACCAATGTTTAGGATTTTGCCATAGGCACATTTTTTTTCATATACCAAATAAATTTCTTTAAATATACTACCAAGAAATGAAAAAAAAATAGTTATGTATTGAATGAAAATATTTTCAAAACATGTACACATATACCTCATGACTTATAGCAAGTACAGACTATTTAGACAGTTCAATAATGAAATAATATAATTATAAAGTAGATAAAAACTTGAAATTAAACTTTCTGTTGCTTTTGAGAGGTTTGAGTGGAGGTATTATCTGTGTAGCTCTGGATGTCCTGGAACCAACCTATTTTCAATAAGGAAAAGAAAAAAAGAACTTTTATTAATTTATTTGACTTGCTTGGAATCACTAAAAGTATATGTCACAGGCTTCTCTGTGAAAAAAGAATTGTTAAGTAAATAACTGAAATTAGATTTTACAGAGAAAATTTTTTTTACAGAAAGAGTTTTGTAATTTTCCATATATTAATTCTTTTATTTGTGTATTCACTCTTAGTTCAAAGTGTTTATTTAATGTGTTCAATGTTTGATATTTAAGAGTATAAAAATATAAAGTATGATTAAGCTTTTAGAGCCCTTAAGATACTGATCTTTTAATTCCTATTAGATATTTATTACTAGCATAATTGAATAAGTTACTAGGACATTGCTTTTTGAAAATGGCCACAGAGATCTTAACTATGGTCCACTAAGTAAATGAGCATCATGAATGGGCTGTTTTGTAAATGGGGAGATCATAAGAATGTGCATGATTCTGAGAGGTTGGATATCTGAGTTTGATGGGGTGCATGATGTAAAAATACCAAATAATAAATATATATGTAAAAAAATTAAAAATAAGAAAAACTATAATTAATATCACTAGCTTTGTAACTTTTAAAGACTTTGTTTATTTTTAAGTTTTGTGGATTTATATGGTATGTATTTGTCTTAGTTTTTTAAGTTCTAGTAGAATTCTCTAGTAAGTCCATATTTTTTGTATTTATTTCTGTTATTGCTGATTTTTATTTTCAGTATGGAGTATTAGTATTTCAAGCAGATTACAAAGTATGCATTTTTAAAAATCATTCTCTGAATTTAGGTTTAATTTTGCTATCTAATAACTCATCAGTCTTTTCATTCATATCTGTTATAATGTTTGACTTTCAATTTCTAATTTTATTGAAGCAGGTCTTCCTTTTTTGTTTAATTTGGTTAAGAATTTGCCAATTGTGTTTAATATTTAAAAAATAAATTAATTAATTGATAAAAAAGAACAAAATTAAGACTATAATTTAATTACATTTCTCCATTCCCTTTTATCATTTCAAACCCTTCTACAGAACTCTCCACATCCTTCATCATTTCATGGCTTTTTTTCCATTAATTGATCAAGTCTTCACTTGAGTGCTGGTTTCCTCTGCACTGTAGAATTTCTGTGATTCCAAGAGATTCCATTAATCTGTTTCTGATGTCAATGTCATAGTTCTTTAATGTAAAGATGAATTCAAGGGTAATTCATAATTTATCCTTTCTCTGGTTTAGGTTATTGAGTCTTATACTGAGTTCCTTACTCTATTTGGAGTTGAGTTTTGTAGAGACTGAAAAATAACTATATAATTTCATTCATGTACATTCAATTAGCAATATTGTTAAAGATGATACTTTTACCCAAATGTGTATGTTGACCTCTTTATCAAAAATCAGTAGGCTATAATATTGTGACTATAGAGATGGTGTGCAGCTCTAGTGGAACACAGTTTGCTCTGACCACAGCTGTCTGGCACAATGGCAGTGCCACAGCATGGGAGCAGCCGAATCTCTAGTCACACAGCTGAGAAGTCAGAGGTGAGCATCATCCCCGCTTCAAGCCAAGAGATGACTTCCAGTGCCTTAGCCCAACCTCTGGGATGGTTAGCAGCTTCAGTGGAACACAATTTACTCACATCATGGCTGACATAATAGCACTGTGACCTCAATGGAGGGGCCAGCCCTCTAAACACACAGCAGATTAAGAGCTCACAGATGAACAGCCCACTGAGAGTGGACCAAGAACTAACAAAGAGTGCATTGAGTAAACAATGGGCAGTCGCCACTACAAGAATACATACAACAATATGAAGATCAACAAGATAACTACAGAAGAAGCAATTGGTTCTGTAGCTTCAAGACATAACAATGAAGAAGAAACAGAAGGAAATATTCTTAAAAACAGCTTTATGAAACTAATTGAGGCCCTAAAAGAGGATATAAAACCTCCCTTAAAGAAATAAAACAATACAAATAGAAAATTAGAAGAGATGAACAAATCCCTGAAAAAAAAATAAAAACAAGAAAGAGAAAACAAACAGGTAAAGAAACTTTGCAAGAATTAAAATTTGAAATAGAAGCAATAAAGAAGGCACAAACTGAGACAAAGCTGGAAATAGAATACATGAAGAAAAGAACTGGAACCACAGATTCAAGCGTAACCCATACAATCTAAAAGATGGAAGAGAGAATCTCTGAAGTGGAAGACTTAATAGTAGTAACATTTTCATCAGTTAAAGAAAATACTAAAACCAAAAAACTCATAGCACAAAATGTCCAGAAAATTTGAGACACCATGAAAAGTTCAAAACTGAGAATAATTGGAATCAAAGAAGAAGAAGAAATAAAGAAGAAAAACTCCAGCTCAAAGGCACAGAAAATATATTCAACAAAATCATAGAAGAAAACTTTCACAACCTAAAGAAAGAAATGCCTATAAAGATACAGGAAGTATACAGAATATCAAATAGACTAGACCCACGAAAAAAGTCTGCTTGTCATGTAATAATCAAGACACTAAACTTACACAACAACAAAAAAAAATTAAGAGGTGAAAAGGGAAAAAGGCCAAATCACCTATAAAGGAAGACCCATCAGAATAACACCTGACTATTCAATGAAAATAATCAGAGCAAGAAAGATTTGGTCAGATATTATATAGACACTAAAAGTGCATGGATGCCAAACTAGACTACTGTACCCAGCAAAGCTATTGACAACATACATGGACTAAACAAGACATATCACGACAAAACCAGATTTAATCAATACCTCACTACAAATCTGCCTCTACAAAGAGCCCTAGAGTGAAAATTCCAACCTAAGGAAACCAGAAATACCATGTGACCACAAAAAATTGATAACCTCCCAAAAAGGATATATAAACTATAACCAAAAATGACAAGAAATATCAAGCATTTGTCATTAATATCCCTTAATATCAATTGAATCAATTTGTCCATGAAAAGATGGACCCTAGCATGATGGATACAAAAACAGAAACCATCCTTCTGCTGCATACAAGAAACATACCTCAACTTCAAAGACAGACACAGCCTTAGAGTAAAGGATTGGGAAAAGACTTTCCAATCAAATGGCCCCAGGAAAGAAGCTGGCATAGCCATTCTAATATCTAACAAAATACACTTTAAACTAAAATCAATATAAAGAGAATAGGATGGACACTACTTATTCATCTCAGGAAAAATCCATCAAGACAAAATTTCAATTCTGAATATCTATGCCTCTAACACAAGGGCATCTCCATTTGTAAAAGAAACACAATTAAGCTTAAAGCTCATATCAAACCTGACACACTAATAGTGGGAGACTTCAATATCCCACTTTCACCCTTGGATAGGTCAGCCAGACATAAACTCAACAAAAAAATAAGGTATCTAGCAGAAGTTATGACACTAATGTACTTAGTTGATATATACTGAACCCTAATCCAAACAAAAAGAAATATACATAATTCTCAGTACCCCAGGGAACTTTCTCTAAAATTGACCACATACAAGGTTATAAAGCAAATATCAACAGGTTAAAACTCCTTGTACCATATCAGATCACCATGGTCTAAAGTTAGAGTTCAATAACTCAAAAATAACAGAAAGCTTACCAACTCATGAAAACTAAACATCACCCAATTGAACCACCCCTAGGTCAAGAAAGAAATTAAGATATAAATCAAAATCTTAGAATTTAACAAAAAAAGAATCCATTACATACCCAAACTTATGGGATACAATGGAGGCAGTCTTAAAAAATTCATAGCCCTAGATGGCTACATGAAAAGATTAGAGAAATCCCACATAAGAGACAAGAGAACTATCAGCACAGCTGAAATCCTTAGAATGCTTAGAAGCAAACTCATGTAGAAAGAGTAGATGGCAGAAAATAATCAAACTTAGAGCTGAAATCAATACAATTGAAACAAAGAGAACAATACAAAGAATCAATGAATCAAAGAGTTGGTTCTTTGAGAAAGTCAACATGATAGATAAACCCTTATTCAAACTAACCAAAGAGCAGAAAGAGAGTATCCAAATCAATAAAATCAGAAATGAAAAGGAGGACATAACATCAGACCCCCAGAAAATCCAGAGAATTATCAGGTTATACATTGAAAATCTATACTCCAAAAAATAGAAAACTTAGATGAAATGGACAACTTTCTGGACAGGTACCATTCACCAAAATTAAATCAAGACCAGATGAAAGTCCTAAAGAGATCTATAACACCAAAGGAAATTGAGGGTGTCATTACAAGTGTCCCAAATAAAAAAGGCCCAGGTCCAGATGGTTTCAGTGCAGAGTTCTACCAGATCTTCAAAAAAGAGCTAATACCAATATTCCTCAAATTATTCCATACAGTAGAAAATGAATGAATATGGTCAAAATCTTTTGATGAGGGCAAAATAACACTAATACCCAAGCCACTCAAAGATGCAACAAAGAAAGAGAATTATAAACCAATTTCCCTCATGAACATTGATGCAAAAATTCTCAGCAAAATTCTGGCAATCTGAATCCAACAACATATTAAAAAGTCATTCTCCACAATCAAGTAGGCTTCATCCCAGAAATGCAGGGATGGTACAACATATGAAAAATGTCATCCATCATATAAATAAATTGAAGGTAAAAAAACCACATGATCATTTCCTTAAATGCTGAATAAGCCTTTAACAAAAATCCAACATTCCTTCATGATAAAAATCTTAGCGAGATCAGAAATAAGGGGAAAATACTTAAATATAATAAAGGCAACTTACAAAAAGCCAATGGCCAACATCAAACTAAATGGAAAAAAACTCAAAGCAATTCTACTAAAATTAGGAACTAAAAAAGGCTGTGCCCTCTCCTGTTATCTATTTAACATAGTTCTCAAAGTTTTAGCTAAAGCAGTAACAGAAGGAAAGGATATTAAAGGGATACAAATTGGAAAAGAAGTGAATATCTTCTTTTTATCTCTACTTGCAGATGATATGGTTGTATACATAAATGACTCACAAAATTCTACCAGGGAACTTTTACAGCTGAAAAACACCTTCAGCAATGTAGCAGGATACTAGATTAACTCAAAGAAATCAGTAGCCCTACATCATCTTGTATAATAACTGCAAATAGCATTAAATACCTTCGTGTAACTATAACCAAAGAAGTAACAGATCTGTTTTAAGTCACTGAAGAAATAAATGGAAAAGGATATCAAAAAATGGAAAGAAGTCCTATGTTCCTGGAGAGGTAGGATCAACATAGTGAAAAGGGCAATCTTACCAAAAGCAATCTACAGATTCAATGCAATTCCCACCAAAAGCCCAACATAATTTTTTTATAGACCATAAAAGAACAATACTCAATTTCATTTGGAATAACAGGAAAGCCAGGATTGCCAAAACAGTTTTGCTCAATTAAAGAACCTGAGGAGGTATCACCATCCCCAACTTCAAATTAAACTATAGAACTACAGTATTAAAAACAGCTTAGTAATGGCATAAAAACAGATTTGTGGATCAATGGAATTGAATCAAAGACTCAACATTAACTCACACACCCATGAACACCTGATTGTTGGCAAGAGTCAAAAAATATTTAATGGAAAAAAGATAGTATCTTCAACAAATAGTTTTGACATAGCTGGATGGTAGTGTGTAGAAAAATGCAAATAGATTCAAACTATCACCTTGCACAAAATTCAGATCCAAGTGAATCAAAGACCTCAACATAAATCTAGCTACACTGAACTTGATAGAAAAGACAGTGGGAAATACTCTCCAATGCATTGGCATAGGTGACCACTTCCTAAATATAACATCAATAGCACAGACACTAAGAGCAATAATCAATAAGCGGGGCCTCCTTAATCTGAGATGTTTCTATAAGGCCAAGGACACAGTCAATAAGGCAAAATGACAGCCTACAGAATGGAAAGATTTTTACCAACCCTACAAGTGGCAGAGGACCTATCTCTATAATATATAGAGAACTCAAGAAGCTAGAGCTGAAAATCCTAAATAACCCAATTATAAAATGAGGCTCAGAACTAAAAATGGAATTCTCAGCAAAATTACAAATGGCTGAAAGGTACATGAAAAGTGTTCAACATCTTCAGCCATCAGAGAAATGCAAATCAAAACATCTGTCAGAATGGCTAAGATTAAAAACCCAGATGACAGCCTATGCTGGAGAGGTTGCAGAGCAAGGAGAACACTCCTCCATTGGTGGAAGTGTAAAATTGTTCAGCCAGTCTGGAATGCACTATGGAGGTTTCTCCGAAAACGGAGATTCAATCTCCCTGAGGATCCAGGAATACCATTTTTAGGCATATACTTTAAAGAAGCACATTTACACCCCAAAAGCATTAGCTCAACTATGTTCATAGTAGCATTATTCATAATAGCAAGAACCTGGAAACAACTTAGGTGCCCCACAACTGAAGAATGGATTAACAAACTGTGGCACTTCTTCACAATGGGTTACTACTCAGCAGTAAGAAAAAAAAATGATATTCTAAAATTTGCAGTCTAATAGATGGATATGGAGAATATGAGTTATCACAAACCCAGAAAGAGAAACAGGGAATGTACTCACTCACTAGTCTACTTAAAGAAACAGATGCCATTGTATACAAGTGCTCAAGACTAGAACACTGTGTAAATGACACAGTGCTTCATTTCTGCATTGATGGCCTCTGGCAGGGGTGTGGGTGAGGAAGGACTCATTTTCTTTAAGGGGCTGTCCACAAGGAGTTTAATTATGCTCCAGTAAGTAAATCAGTGGCATCAATGGGCTTTTTTTTGTTAATGTGATAAACTACCTAGGTGATTTTTTTCAGGATAAAATTCTAAGAAATTTTAGGAAGATAAAATTCCATTTGCCTAAAAAAAAAAAAGCAAAGCTTTTGTGGTGTGATGCTGTCTCATTAATTGACATGGAAATTAAGTGCAGGAGTTGAGAAAATTTAATGAGACATTCACATACCAATGTACATTGAATAATGTAATAATTTCTTTAAAAGTACAATATGTAGAAATGAATGTGTGTTATCTAATAAAGGCCATGGTCTGAAAGAAAAGAACCAATTATCCATTGCCATAAAAACTTTCAAAGGATAAATAGGAATGTGACAATCTGGGTATTATGGAATATCACCAATTCTTCCCAAGTGTCAGATTTTTTTATGATTGATTTCCTCAGATTTGTTCCATTTTTAACATCCATCATTTATATTGTACAATTTTTCATAGTATGCATTCACTATCCTGGTATTTCTAATAGTAAATATACTGTGTAAATAGTACTAGAACAGTCTTATTTCTTTTATTCATATTTTCCTAATTTGACTGCCTATGGATATCACTACAGTGCTAGCATTGCTTGAAAGTTCTGTGTCCCACCTCTGAAAACATCTAAATTTCTTCAGTAAGTGAAGAGGCATCCTTTATCTACAATGACATTTGTGGAAGATAAAAGTTCTCAAGAACCTGGGTGTTAGAGCAGATATCCGGAAAGTGTAACTTGCCATTGTTTTGATTGATTTTGTAAAACTAAGGCTATATCTCATAGTAGTCTTGGTTATCTTAGGCAAAACCAAACACATACAGTTATTAGCTATAGTGACATCCCTAAGAATATGGGTCTAAGATACATAAGAAGTTGTGGAAGAAAGGGTTTATTAGGCTTACACTTTCACATTGCTGTTCACCACTGAAGGAGGTCAGGACAGGAATTCAAACAAGGCAGAAACCTTGAGGCATGATCTGATGCAGAGGCCATGGAAGGGTGCTACTTACTGGCTTGTTCCACATGGCTTGCTCAGCCTGCTTTCTTACAGAACTCAGGACTACCACCCTAGAGATGGTAGGTACCATCTGCAATTGGCTAGGCCCTCCTCCATCAATCACAATTTAACAAAATACTCTGCAGGCTAGCTCACAGCCCAATATTATTGAGGCTTTTTCTCGGGTAAGGTTTGATACTCCCAGATAACTATTGTTAGTGTGAAATTGAAATAAATCTAGCCAGCACTAGATATGCACTGGATTAAATCGAAATCCCTATCATCCTGCTCTAGTTTGTTTGTCTCTTGTAAGACAAAGCATTATGACAGAAAGCAACTTTAGAAGACAGTTATTTGCCTTAATTATACCAATCACAATCCTCCACTGAGGAAAGCAAAAATTACCCCCACAGGCAAGCCCATAGGCCAATCCAATGGAGGCAAATCCTCCTGTGAATTCCTCCTTTTCCTGATTTGTCAAGTTGACAGCCAGAGATTTACATGACATTCTCCCCTGTCAGTATTGATACATAAACACATCACATTAAACCATAACCTTTTTTTGTTGTATGTCTCAAGATCTTCTATTAAAAATACATCTATTAAAATGTATTAAAATTATAGCATAAAATACAACTTTAATAGTCTTTTAACAATAGGCTCTTGTAAAATAAAAAATACAACCAAGTTAACTAAAAGAAGAGAACAAAAGCATAAAACAACCACATTTAAGCAAAACCAAAGTTTAGCAGGGTATCTTCAAAACATTTTAGGTCAATATGACAACTGGTATCCATTCATAATGTTCTGGGCTCTAGAAGCCATGAGGATTTCTACTCTTCTGGCTCTACTACTTAGGCCATCTCCATTTCATGCCTAATTCCTGTCTTTGAAGGATGTGCCACAGACTTAGAAACTCTGATATTCTAGGATCTCTGCTGCAGTGGCTTTCCCAAAAGCCTCTTTGGCTTCTCATAGTACCCTGCCTCAGCTTCTAAGACGCTGCAATCCTGGGTTCTTCATTGCAACCGAAGATACACATTCACCAATAGCCTCTCCTGTCTTCTCACAGTGCCTGTCCTCAGCTTCTCTCTGTGAACCCTTCATTCCTTCAAAATCAGAATCATGTGACAAGTTCAGCTACTAATTTGATACTTAGCACTTGGCCTTCTCCACATTATAGTTCCTATGACCTGACTCTGAGAAAATAGTTACCAGAAGATTTCACATCAACAATATTATTTATTAAAAACTAATCCCAACTGAATTTTCAGCTACAACTAACAAGCATGTTTTGTCCTGGAAAACTAAAGTTTTCCTCTTACCCATCTTTGTATATGAGCTGCCTTCAAAGGTTGCAGCCAAATTTATGATGGTACTTCATGATTCAATTAATTTGATCAAGAAAATCCTTCACAAGAGTGCACAAATTTGTGATTTATCTGATTGTACATGCATCAAAAACAATGAGGAACCATCAAAAACCCATCCCTTGTCAGCTCGACACTCAATCACATTTCCTTATGTCATGCCTGATTTCCAAATGAAAACAAGAAAAGGTCATAATTCTGTCTAACATTACATAGTTAGCTCACATACAATCACAGACACATTGTATATTTTAAAATACATAGCTAATTGCCCTGGGGAATATTTGATCTTCTATTTCTCATAACTTGAACAGGATATCACCATTTTCCAACATTTTACCAGTGATATTATTTCAATTAGTGTTACACTACAAGAAGAAAATTAGGTGAAATAAAGTTCAGATTTCAGCTTAATATGTGAATGTGTATGCAGAATCATGTCAATGAAAAGTAGGACAAAATTTTTCCTATCAGTTACAATCTTTATTTCTACAACTAGACACATGGCCATAGTTGGTATTAATAAATACTTTTGTATACTTTTTATTTTGTATTTATTCCACCCTCACCAAGCACTTCAGCAAGTCTTGGTTCTTTCACTAGAAGGGTGAATCATACATTCATGTCTGAAGGGTTTGTGAATTTGTTATTCTGTCTTAAAGGTGTTGTAGTTTCCTGTAGACCCTTATCAATCAAGGGTATGATAATATCAACAGATTCCATAAAGTATCTCCTGCATTCCAGACATAATCATCCTTACTGATTTTTCCATGAATAGTTTGGATCAATCATCTTTTCTAACACTGTTATTCCTTTATAGATTGCTGACTTAATGACATCAGACACCCAGATTTGTCAGGGTGCAGTCTTAACTTCCAGTACAATAGAATTTTTATGTCCCCTAGCCAAAAGACTTCCTTCTTTGGAACCAAAAGTTGTAGGCCACCACAGCATAAGGTCTAGGACCAGTGAGTAAAAACTTTCCTATCAGATAACCAGGCCTTATAGTAAGTAAAGCAACTCACATTTTCACAATTTAATTTCTGGGACCATTAATCCTGGCTGTAGAACACAGTACTATAAATCATATCCATATGCAGCCTCTGAGTAAGTCTGTTCTGTCCATTCTTACAACAGATACTGCCACCTATTTGGTCTGTAACTGTGTCATTAATGGGGCACTCCCCTGTTTTCTCAATCAAGATCTCTCAAAGTGATGGGAAATATACAAAACCAGCTAATTTAATAAGCATGGGCTCACTGCTGCACTTCTTTGCCTTTGAAATAAATCCCTTGGTTTGAAGTGATGCTGTGGTGACTAAAGCATTCTGATAGCCAGTGAGTGATCATTTAGGCAGAAGCATTAAACATACAGGAATGTCAAGTCCAAAATCAGAATAGGTATTTATTCCAGTAAGCTCAACACATTTCTTTTTTCAAGTTGGAAATGGATGAATATAGTTAACTTGTAACCAGGCTGCTGGCTGGTCACCCCAGAAAATGACACCACATTCAGAGTTCAGAGTTTGTCTCTGTTTCTGGAAGTACTAGCATTCAACAATAACTGTAGCCAGTTCAGGCTTGGTGAAAAAAAACCATCCATTTTCTAAAGCTCATGCATATCATCTATATCTACCAGCATGACAATTTTGTTCTTAGGTCCTTTCAATAATGACAATACTGGCCTGAGAAAAAGTATGGCTGCTCCTAAAGGACACAAATGTAGACAGGTGAGAAAAAACGAGGTAGGGACAAGTTAAGCTAAATTCTAAGTTAAATAAATAAAATAAAATTCACTGCAAGGAAAAAAAAATAACAAGTAAGTTTGCATTAAATTAAAAGCTTCTTCATCTCCAAAGATTCTGTAACAGTAAAAATCAGTCCATTAGATGAAAGAAAATATTCACAAGTGATTTATCTAATACAATATTAACATATAAAGTAAAGAAAGAACATAAAATATTAAGTGTCCCCAAATCAGTAGTTTGATAAATATATAGGTAAAGGAATTGAATACTTTTCAATGTAGTAATGCCAATAGCAATTAAAATGTATGATAAAATGTTACAAAATACACTGAGCTATATTATAGCAGCCAGAAAAAAATAAAAAACAAATGTTGAGGAAGATGTGGGGAAAACATACTTGCACACTCTCAATGACATGGCCATCAGGGAGAAAATGGGGAGAGTACTAAAACAATAAAAAAGAATAAAGTCAAACTGTTTCCATCATAATGGGTGACATTGGAAGTCATAAGCAAAATTATATAGATTCAAAAATAAAACTATATATTTACTCCCATTTATCAAATCTATAAAAGATTTTGAAAAATAATGAACATAGTGAACGGGACTGTTTAGAAGGGAACAGGATATGTTGAAGCTCGGGATGAATGTTATCAAAGTGCTTCAAAAAAATAAAAAAGTCACAGTGAAGCATGTTTTTGTACATTTAATACAGAAATTAAAAACTTCCCCAGTGGTGATGTGTACAAGTTTATTTTAACTTCCATGGATTTACAGCTTTCAAAGTTTTCTTGCTATTCACTTCTAGCCTTATTATTTTGTTCTTAAAAAAATGTTCAAAATAATTCAAAGTTTTAAACCATATATTAAATTTTGTTTTAAGGTTGATCTTTTGGTCTATTCCAGAGAACTAACTGCCATAGTCAGTGGACTAAAAGGAGTACTGTCAGGTGTGAGACAGACTGTTCCCTGTAGTAGGTGTGTCTGGTCTAAGGTACAATCTAATGTCCTTCCCATTGCTGATGGTGTGATATGGAAGGTCTCAGCTATTGTGTTGAGTGTCTCTCTTTTAAATCTTTTCACACTTTCTTTGTATTCTTGAATGCTGTATTATAAAGTGCATATGTTTGTGTGTGTATATATATTCATATATATAATTATTTGTTTCTCTTGATGAATTTATTCTCTATGATTATATAGTAGCAGTTCTTGTGTTATATTTTACATCTTTATTTCCAGTCTGTCTGTCTGGGTAAAAATCTTACTATCACATTTATTTTTCAAAGAAATGAATTGCATTTAGGGCTTCTATATTCAATGTAATTAGTGGTAGTTATAATTGTACTGAAGCCACTGACAATGACTTCTACAGTTCTGTTATAGCAATTTTTTCTCTCTTGATAATTATCTGATTTGTTATATTATCAGTACACTTTGAGTTTCTTAGTATTGCATTTGATTTCTCTATTACACATACTTTGCTTTGTAGCTTTCATAAGGTATGCAAAGTACCTTCTGATTATAAGAAGCTAATTTTGATCTTTATTTGTTTAAAAATTTTAAGGCAGAATATATTTTTACTCCAGGATGGTTTTGAACTCATTCTGTAGCTTAGGGTGACTATAAATCTTAGTTAGGACCCTGGCCTAAATTATGAGGTGCAGACTGCTTTTACTTGGAGGCAAGGCTATTCATCACAAAGAGCTGATGAAATATGCAGGCTAAGGTTGGGGTTAAATGTTGGAGACAGTTATTTGATTGGCAATGAGCTACATAGCATCCAAACCCCATATTTTCAAAGACTTGTTCAATCTTAAAAGAAATGCATAGAAGTCTAGGGTTTCACTCTGTACTCCCTTGTCTATATATGGTGGTATCCTAGTTAAGTTTTTGTCAATCTGACACTAGCTAGAGTCATCAGGGATGAGAAACTTTAACTGAAAAAAATGCCACCATCTTTTTCATGTAGGCATGTCTGTAGGAACATTTTCTTGATTAATGATTGATGTGGGATCACCCAAACCACTGTGGTCTGTGTCACATCTGGGCAGGTGATCCTGGGTTGTATAAGAAAACAGGCTGAAAAGTCCAGGAAGAGCAATCCAGTAACAGTGTTTCTCTATAGCGTCTGCTCTGCTTCCTGCCTCCAGGTTCCTGTCTTGAGTTCCTGCCCAGACTTCCTTCAGCAATAACCTGACATGTGGAAGTATATATCAAGTAAAACATTTCCTCTCAAGCAACTTTTAGTCACAGTGTTTATCATGGTAATAAAAAGAAAACATGAGTTGATGTCTTTAGTGTCTATTAAATGGTTAGCTTTACTGCATCATACTGGATTCTAAGAAAGTCACCTAGTACAGTGGGTCCCACTCTCTGGATGGCTGCCTTGGATGGAAGAAGGGTAATAGAGCCAATTGGCCTTCTGACCTTATAAACTTACAGTGACTTAATCTGCAGGTACACATCTGAAATTTGAGGTTATAGAGTTTTGTTTTCTTCTGCTCTGGGTTTCAAAATGATACATCTTGTATTGATTTTCAAATTTGATACCACTATTCCCCTCAAGAGGAGCATTTGTGCTTGAACAAGGATGATTGGATTATGAGTAAGTAGTTGTTGCAAGAGTTTCCATTCCTGCATTCTTTAATGTGTCTTTCATTTTCATTAAAAGTCTAAACATATTTTCTCACATAGTTTCCTGAGTCTGCTGGTAAATTTATTTGATATATTCAATTTGAAGTGTCTATGAGAAGACACAGTTAAAGAGGCTTCTACTTTCTGACCTCCAGCTAATCTTTGTATTGAGCAAGACTATTGTTCTTGTCGTCCATTATTCTTACTACATGTTTTATCTTAGGAGCTAAGTATCATTTTGAATGTTAAAAATCATGACAGACATGTTGGTATGCATCATATGCTACTTGTCTTTCATAAATTTTGTTGAGATTGGCAGAAGACTTGCTTATTAGCATATATGTGGCATATTCAGGTAGTTAAAGGTAATAACACTCCTTCTTTACTTTAACCTTATTTTTATTTTATTGACTATCTGGTAACTTTGACTGCTGACTAGCCAGATTCCCAGATCAGAATACAGTGCAAGACTATATTTCCAACTCTTTGCTTAGCTTATGTAAGCTACATTTTAAAAACGTAGCATTGCAAAAGAACATTTTAACATATCTGAAGACACTCATTCTCAAATACAATAGATAATATTCTTTAAAGATGTGTCAAAGTTTTTATCCATGCTTTAATTAGTTCGGAAATGTCTAGAGTGTATGTTGTATAGACAAAGTGACTGAGTTTTTGAATTTTTTGATCAGCATAATGTGATATATATGATAATAAAGGATAAACAGATAAAACATTATAACTTACTCTATTTTTTCTAGAAGCCCCTTTTCAAGTAGAAAAGATAGTCATGGAAAATTGTTACATTTTAAGTTGGCCAATTTCTAGAAGAAGTATCAAGTGATGGATTAGATGTAATTAGACCAAGTAATTAGTAATTAGATGTATTTTTCTCTGTGCTACAATGATTGGCACATATCTAGAGTACTATATTTTCCTATTGTTTCTATATCCAAATTTATTCTAAAGATTAAAAAAAGTGTGTTATTAAATCAAAGTCAGCTACACAAAAGAAAGTAAACTGATAATACTTTACTTGAAAACAAAACATGAGAGGTTCATTGATTATTTTAGTATATATTTAATATATATATTAAGTAACTAAAATAATATATAATTTAATATATATATATATATATATATTAGGGTCAGAGAAATGTTCAATGTCCTTTCAGTCATGAACTGAAATCATGGCCATGGCAGCCCATACTTGCCTGAAACTTGGACAAGTCAGTGAACTTTCTATCCAGCAGTTTCAACAAATTTATCAGGTCTTTGAAAGGTATAAAATAAACCATATAAGGAAATAACCAGGCACAGTGTCTGTCTTATCATGTTAATAAGTATGTTCTTATAAGTGAGTAGGAATTAAGACAGCAGATTTTTGACCATCAAGTAATTTCATTGTACAATACAATTTGTCTTTAAGAAATATAAAAATTAGACTTCTAAGACTTTTCTACTGATAAAATTCAAGAAATTCATCTCAGCAACTCTTTTGAAGTTTTGAAAGAATTCATGAGTTGGACTATAATATCAAAATACGTTATAATTTATAAATTTAAGTCATTGAAGGTAGTACATTTTTTAGAAGAAATATGCTAATAAGATAAACTGTAAGAAAAGTGAGAGAGATATCTCTGTCCTTTTAAAGCCTCACAAATTGCCAGTGTTTTTTAGGGGTTCACATCTCTTCCAGATACAACTTGTTTTTGTAGGCTTTCTACTTGATCAGTTAAATGTTTTTTTGATAGTTTCCATCATGTTTAATCTTTTAGAAGTAACTATATTTTCTGAGATTTCTTTATCCTCAATAGTAAATGTCTTGATGCCTTTGGGAACTTCATTTCAAACTAATGATGGTATAAAAAAAAAAGTGGCTGAAAGTGTGTGACAAGAAACAACTCCAGATTCAGCTATCTCTGTGCTTCAGAGCTTGAAATCACCTGACTAAAGTGTAACAAAGTCAACAGCTCTTAATAAAATCTGTTAGTAATATTTCTTCATGCTGAGAATGTATACATATCCAAGGAAAGGGGAATGTTCAGTGTTTCTATTTAAAGAGTAAAGTGCCCTTTTACAGAAGTCCTGGAATCAGTTAAACATTGCCATGAACAATGCATAACATCACATTGAATAGTAGAAGCAATAGAAAAACTTGTTAGGACAATTGCTAGTATGACTTATGTAGATGTTTTCCTCATGTTCTACATTGTTCCCAAGCTATTTCCACAACAGTTCCCTGGGTCATTGTGTTTGTATTATGACCTGACTCACAATCATTATGCATGAACTCTTCATTGCTTCATGGGGGAAAACAGTATTTCATTCCAGTTAAATGCTACAAATAGAGCAATTAACTCAATTTTTTTCTGCTTGAGAATCGCATCATATCACACATTAAAATATTTAACTTGGGTACAAGGGAGCATCATTAAACACTCATCTGTGGGGAATGGTGAGTAGTGGTGTGAAACACCATTACAGCAGACATTTATTTTGGCCTCAATGATTCTCTTAAACCATTAATTCCTGATTGATGTCATTATTGCTAATACCAGGAGAACTATTCATTTTCTTCTTCAGAAATCATTTTGTTATCACCTTTTCAACTATTTTATTTACCCTGGCATTCATTTTTATACTATTTGCAGTGGCTTAACAACAAATGGTGATTTACTACATCTTGGAACCTGATCAAGTTTCAATAACTTGTTCACTTGGAAAATACCAACCATATAGAATGCAAATGTTATTTAGTATTTATAGAAGAATTTCTCAGCCAGTTCTCTAATGTAATTACCTCCAGCATGTGCCTGGAAGTACACAGCCTTAAAAAGTAACCAAAGTCCCTACTATAGTTCCACCACCTCTCCTATTTCCTCTCTAACAAATCTTTTCAGAAAAGAACAGACCTCCCAGGAATATCAACTGAACATAACTTGAGAAGATAATAAGATGAGGCACAAACCTTCATATTAAGGCTGGACAAGGCAACCCAGTAGAATAAAAAGGGTCCCAAGATCAGACAAAAGAGTCAGTGATACATCCAGTCCCTATTAGGAGTTCCCAAGAAACACCAAGCTAGCAAACATAACATATATGCAGAGGACCTAGCACAAACCTTTGCAAGGCTCCTTGGTTGCCTCTTCAGTCTCTGTGAGCCCCATTGAACCCTGCCTAGTTGATTCTGTGGGTCATGTTCTCCTGGTGTCCTCAACCCTTCTAGCTTCTACAATATTTCCTCCCTCTTCTCTAGGGTTCCCCAAGCTCCAAGAGGGTCCCAATGAAGATCTATATTTTGGGTTATCTCTCTACCTAATATGGGTTTCTACCTCTGCTCCCATCAGTTGCCAGCATAAGTCTCTCTAATAATGTTTGTGATAGGCATTAATCTATAAGTATTGAAGATATCTTTTTTTTTTTTTTAATTTTAGATGTCTGGGCCATCCAGCCTCCAGATTCTGGTCATACAGGCAGTGTCAGGCATGGACTCTGTCTTGTGACATGAGTCTCAAATTAAACCAGTCATTGGTTAGCCATTCCCACAAGTTCTGAATTTCCATTACACTAGCATATCTTGTCAGCAGGATGAGTTGGAGGTAGAAGGTTGTGTGGCTGGGTTAGTGTCCCATTCACATGACTAGAAGCATTCACTTGTTATAGAGGATGGCCAGTTTAGTGTCTATATCCTCCATTACTATGAGTTCTCAATAAGGTTACTCACATAAGAATTTTGTGAGTTTCTACTGCACTAGGTTTCCATATGATGGCCCTTTCCATTCACTTTAAATCATCTGTCCCTATACTCTCTCCTCTTGTTACCATCAACTTGATCAATTCTGCTTGTTCCCACCCATCTCCAGTCCAGCCACAAAATCTATTTTCCCTTTCTAGGGTGATCCAATATCCTTTTTAGAGCCCTCCTCACTAATTAGCATTGCTTCATCTGTTCATAATTATCATTTACTCAACAGATAACATCCACTAATAAGTAGTATATACCATGTTTGACTTTCTGGTTCTTGGTTATCTTACTCAGAATGATTTTTTTTATACTTCCATCTATTTGCCTGCAAATTTAATGATGTCATCTTTTAACAGTTGAATAATATCTCATTTTGTAAATGTACATTTTCTTTATTCACTATTTAGAAGAAATATATAAGTTGTTACCAGTTTCTCGATATTACAAATAAAGCTGTAATATACATAGTTGAGTAAGTATCCTTATGGAAAAGTGGGAACATCTTTTGAGCATATGCCAATAAGCAGTATAGCTTAGTCTTCAGGTAAATATTTTGTTTTTAGTTTTCTGAAGAAACATCATATAGATTTCCATATTGGCTGTACAACTTTGCATTCCCACCAGCAATGGAGGAGTGTTCTCTTTGCTCCACATCCTCAGCAACATGAACTGTCACTTGTATTATTGATCTTAGTCATTCTGACAGGTATAAAATAGAGTCTCAAAGTAGTTTTAATTTGCATTTCCCTGATGATTGAACATTTTTGTGTTTCTCAGCCACCTAAGTATCTTCTATTGAGAATTCCCCATTTAGAAGATAACCTGTGTTTAACTGGCAGTTCGTTTTTCTCAATATCTAGTGTCTTGAGTTCTTTCTATGCATGAGATATTAGCTTTCTATTACCTGTGGAGTTGGAAGAAATAACTGGAAATATCAATCAGTGGTCACTAATATCCCTTAATCAAAATGGGTTCAATTCACCTATAAAAAGACACACACTAACTGCTGCATACAAGAAACACACCTCAACTTCAAAGACAGTCACAGGCTTAGAGTAAAGGTTTGGGAAAAGAATTTCTAATCAAATTGCCCTAAGAAACAAGCTATTGTAGCCATGCTAATATCTAACAAAATAGACTTTAAACTAAAATCAATAAAAAGAGACTAGGATGGACACTACTTATTCATCTCAGGAGAAATCCACCAAGATGAAATTTCAATTTCAAAATTTATGAACATTGAAGTAATAATTCTCAACAAAATTTTTGGAACCCAGTGACAACAACATATAAAAAGTCATTCACCACAATAAAATAGGCTTTATTCCAGAAATGCAGGGATAGTTCAACATATGAAAAAGTGTAACTGTCATCCATAATATAAACAAATTAAAGGAAAAAAACCACATGATCATCTCCCTAGATACTTTAAAAGCCTTTGGCAAAATCCAGCACTCCTTTATGATAAAGGTTCTGGAAAGATTAGCAATACAGGGAAAATACCTAAATACATTAAAGGCAATTTACAAAAAGCCAATGGGTAACATCAAACTAAATGGAGAAAAACTCAAAGCAATCCCACTAAAATCAGGAACTAGACAAGGCTGTCCCCTCTCCACTTATCTATTCAACGTAATTCTCGATGTTTTAGCTAAAGCAATAAGACAATAAAAGATGATTAAGAGGACACAAATTGGAAAACAAGAAGTGAAACTTTCATTATTTACAGATGATATGATTGTATACGTAAGTGACCCATGAAATTCTACCACAGAACTTCTACAGCTGATAAACACTTTTAGCAATGTAACAGGATAAAAGACTCACTCCAAAAAAATCAGTAGCCCTCCTATAAACTAAAGATTAAAGAGCTGAAAAAGAAATAAGAGAAACATCACCTTTTATAGTAGCAGAAAAATAACATTAAATACCTTGGTGTAACTATAACCAAAGAAGTAAAAGATCTGTTTGACAAAAACTTTAAATCACTGAAGAGAGAAATTGAAGAGGATGTCAGAAAATGGAAGGTCTCTCATGGTCCTGAATAGGTAAGAGCAACATAGTAAAAATGGCAATCTTACCAAAAGCAATTTACAGATTCAATGCAGTTCCCTTCAAAATCCCAACACAATTTTTACAGAGCTTGAAAGAACAAGAGTCAACTTCATACGACTTAACAGAAAAGACAGTATTGCCAAAACAACTTTGCTTAACAAAAGAATCTCAGGAGGCATCACCATCCCTGACTTCAAGTTATACTATAGAGCTACAATAATATAAACAGCTTGGTAATGGCATAAAAACAGACTTGTAGATCAATGGAATTGAAGACACTGGCAGTAACCCACACACCTATGAACACCTGACTTTTGAAAAAGAGATAAAAATATTCAAAGGATAAAAGATAGTATCTTCAACAAATTGTGTTGACATAATTGGATGGTAGTGAGTAGAAAAAATGCAAATAGATTTAAACCTATCACCCTGCATAAAACTCAAATCCAGGTAGATCAAATACCTCAACATAAACCCAGCTACACTGAACTTTATAGAAAAAAAGTAGAAAATATCCTCCAACGCATTGGAATAGGTGACCACTTACTAAATATAGCACCAGTAGCACAGACACTAAGAAAAACAATCAATAAGTGGGACCTTGAGGCCAGGCTGAACTCTGCACCTGGCCACACCCACAGCTCCTGCTGCTGAGGGAATCTGCAAGGATCCCTACTATGACCCCGAACTGAGTGAACTGAGCAAACCAACTGCAGGGGTCTCTGAGGGGCAGATTCGAACCCTGACCAGAGATGAGGAGGGTTCGGCAGGCCTCAGCGCCTGTATCCTGGCCTGGGAGGGAGAGTTGAGCTCACATTGCTTCCGGTTCCGCAACCGGGACCGGTGCTCTCTGTGGCGTCCCAGCGCACTCTGGAGCAGGTGCAGCTGAACTCTGCACCTGGCCACACCCACAGCTCCTGCTGCTGAGGGAATCTGCAAGGCTCCCCACTACGACCTCGAACTGAGCGAACCAACAACTGCAGGGG
Organism: Sigmodon hispidus; assembly: GCA_004025045.1. Lineage (NCBI taxonomy): Eukaryota > Metazoa > Chordata > Mammalia > Rodentia > Cricetidae > Sigmodon > Sigmodon hispidus. Next base: position 67,930 of record PVIH01011572.1, read on the forward strand.
TCTCTGAAAGACAGAATCAAACCCTGACCAGAGAGGTGACAGGAGACACACAAACCAAAGTGCCACAACTGACCAGGACCCATCTAATCATGAACCACTGAAGCCATGGGCATGGGCAAACGTCAGTGCAAGAAATTACATAATAATACAAAGGGCAATATGGTAACTCCAGAAGAGAGTGGCGATCTTACAAATACAAGACCTGAACTGAGCAATGAAGAGGAAACAGAAGGAAGCAACACCAAAAATTCCTTTTTGATGATCATCAAAGCTCTCAAAGAAGATATGAAAAAAAGCCTTAAAGAAATAGAAGAAAATACAAACAAAAAAATTGGAAGAGATGAACAAATCTGTGAAAGAAACATGCCAGGAACTAAAAGCCGAAATGGAAGCAATAAAAAAGGCACAAAATGAGGCAAAGATGGAAATAGAAAACCTGAAGAAAAAAGCTGGAACCACAGATACAAGCATAACAAACAGAGTTCA
>PVIH01011573.1:0-68411 GCA_004025045.1 Sigmodon hispidus
TTTTTTTTTTTTTTTTTTTTTTTTTTTTTTTTTTTTTTTTTTTTTTTTTTTTTTTTTTTTAATTACTGTAGCTCTATAGTATAACTTGAACTCAGGGATGGTGATGCCTCCCGAGGTTCTTTAGTTAAGCATTTTTACCAACCCTACAAGTGACAAAGGATTAATCTCTAAAATTTGTAGAGAATTCAAGAAACTAGAGACCAAAACCCTAAAAATCCTAATTAAAAATGGGGTTCAGAATTAAAAAGGGAATTCTCAGTAGAAGAATTACAAATGGCTGAAAGGCACTTGAAAAAATGCTCAACATCTATAACCATCAGGGAAATGCAAATCAAAGCAACTTTGAGTTACCACCTTATACCTGTCAGAATAGCTAAGATTAAAAACAAAGATGATAGGTTATGCTGGAGAGGATGCAGAGCAAGGGGAACACTGTTCCATTGTTGATGGGAGTGTAAACTCATTCAGACTCTCTGGAATACAGTATAATGGTCCCTCAGAAAACTGGGAATCAATCTCTACAAGGATCCAGCAACACCACTATTAGGAATATACCCTAAAGATACACATTCACACCCCAAAAGCATTAGCTCAACTATGTTCATAGCAGCATTATTCATTATAGCAAGAACATGGAAACAACCATGATGCCCCTTTATTGAGGAATGGATTAAAAATTGTGGTACGTCTACACAGTGTAGTGCTGCTCCACAGTAAGAAGGAATGATGTACTAGAGTTTGCAGACAAATGGATGGATTTTGAGAATATCCTCCTGAGTGAGATCTCAGAAACTCAGAAGGATAAGCAGGGGTGTACACTCTCATTAGTGGACTTTAAACAAAAAGTATTTTCCAAATCCACTCATTTGCCTGCACATTTTAGGATATCATTTTTTCTTACTGTTGAGTAGTACTCCATTGTGTGGGTGTACCATAGTGATTTGATCCATTCTTCAGTTGAGGGGCATCTAAGTTGTTTCCAGTTTCTTGCTATTACCAATAATGCTGCTATCCTCCTGAGAGAGGTATCTCAAACCCAGAAAGATAAGCAGGGGATGTACTTACTTATTAGTGGACTTTAAACAAGAAAGCAAAAAGCAAAGTATGTCCAAGCTGCAAACCACAATCATTGAACAGCTTGGGATCTGAAACACCTTGGACAGACACCTTGGATCCCATTCCCTCTAGAGGAACACCTGACTCAGTCTTGATATTGGGGTGAAGAAACTGGATCTGCCATGAGTGGATGCTGAACTGAGCAATATTGGAACCTTGGGACCTCCTGACCTTGCTGGGGAGGAGATGGGGAGATGTGGAGAAGAGAGTGTGACTAGAGAGGGTGGGAGGGGGAAGGGACGAAGGGACCTTGAGTAAGGATATACACAGATAGAAAATGTGACTTTATATAAATTAGTAATAATAATAAGAAAACAAAAAGTAAAGAGCACCCAAGCTGCTAACCACAATCACTGAACAGCTTGTGATCTGAAGGGCCTTAAGAGAGACATCCAAGGAGTCCACTAGGAAGACAAAATAGAGAAGATCTCCTTAGTTAATTGGGAGCATAAGAGGTTGCATGTAAGAAGAGGTGGGAACAAATCATAAGCAAAGGAAAGGATTAAGTGAGAGAAACAACAAGTAGGGAGAGAGAAAAAAAGATGGAGATTTAAATAGAAGAAGTGTATATAGTGCTGGAAAAAGACCAGGTGCTAGGGAAACCTCCAAGAACTCACAGGATGTCCCTGCCTAGTCTTCACCCAGTAGCAAAGTTGTTGCTTAAACAGGACTTGCCTCATAGTCAAATGAATAACCACCCTAAGTGCCATCACAGAACTTAAATCCTACAATGAATAGAAGTAGAGGCAGGGATACATGGCTTAGCACTGGGCTAAATCCCTGGTCCAGCTGATAGCAGGGGAGGAGTCTCTATTTGAGCAAGGGGATAGAAAATATGAGAAAAATTCTTACAGTGGTGGCTGGCTGGAGCTTTGGGGAGCTCACTGAATTAGGAACAGCCACATGGGAACCATCTGAAAAAGTAACTAAGCCCTCCAAGGATAGGCAACCATCCACTGGCATGGGCAGTATGTAGAGCCTCAGTGGGAGGGTTCAGACTGTTTCTGTGTATGAACTGGCACCTTGGAGCTCATTCCCTTCAGAGGAACACTCAACCCAGACTGGATATTAGGATGAGGAAATCAGACTTGCCTGGTGTAGATGTTGAGCTAATCCACCTTGGGACCGCTGACCCTTTTGGGGGAGGGGATCGGGGCTGGAGAGGAGGGAGACTGAAGGCTGAACAGGACAGGCTGGGAGGGGAAAGGGAATAGGAACAGGGGAATACATGGATAAAAAATGAGACTTTATTGTATAAAAATAAAAAAATTAAAAAGAAAAAAAAGAAAGCAATCAATAAACTAAAGAAGAGACAGCCATTCTTCATGAACATCTCTGAGCATTAGTGCCAGTGCCAAAATGTGTTGTATTAGGTTTCTGGCCTGGACTTTAGGGCCTACCCTAGAGGTCTGACCAGCAGTTCAGCATTCTGGCAGTCTGGCTTTCCCATAGAGACACATAGACACTTACATTAATTTTTTAGGGCCCAGGCATATATCTTGCTTACTCTTCACCTTTAAACTAACCCATGATTCTTGATCAGCCATGCAGCTCAGTACCTTTTCTCAGCAGCATTTCACCTTCTTTCCTCTGTTTCTCCTGGCATCTCTTCAGTGCCTCTACTCTGCTCTGAGATGTTCCCAGAGTTTTCTTAGTCTGGTAGCCCCACCCACACTTCTTGATGGCCTCTGGCCAATCAGCTTTTTATTAAACCAGTAGGAGAGACAAATACTTACAATTTGCCAACATAATCCCACTACAAAAATGTGTGAAAATCTTGTCCTGGTATGCTTCCATGAACAGATATGGACTGTGTGCATTGGCCATCTAACTATGCACCATGTTTAAAAGTACATATGAAAAATTGATTAGTTAGATATTTAATGTTTACAGAAACCCATTCTACTGGCACTGACAATAGTTTAGCAGTACATCTTTGTATACTTCTAGCACCTCAGTCAACCCTGTTCTCTAAGAAGTCACAGAATATCTGATTTAGGGAAGTCTCCATAAAATTGGCTACTCTGCATCAAAAGAGAAAGATACTGCTGTGCATTCATCACTACAGCATTCACTGATCCTCCATTCTATAATAACATCTCAGTGGCTAGAAGCTTGTTGATCAATGCAGTAAACCCTTGTCAAAGCTAAACTACCAGATTTGAGAAGCCACAATGTAAGGCAAGGGCATATCATCTTAAACCATTAATCATTATGTGATTTGGAGATGGTGGGAAAACTACTTAGATTGTACCACTACTATTCACATCCAATATTAAAAATACAGAATTGATGTATTTTGACTAGGAAAATTAATATTCCTGTGAGATTAGATGTCCTGGGGTTCAGAGAACAATGTTTCCACTAGGGAATATAGCAAGACTGTTTGTTCTTTACTGAAGTTACAACTGCCACTTGTTTCCCCATCCATCATCAGACTCACATGAAATGAAAGAAGAGTTTCAGTAATTGCATGGGTAGCTAAGCCAGGTTATCACAATTCCATAGGATTTTTCTTATACAATACCATCAAGAAGGACTATATTCAGTATTTGGCTATCTTAGTGACTAAAAATTGGTAAATGGAACATTTATGGCCAAATAAATGCATAACAATCAAGGATTCACAATGCCCTAGGGTTAAGAATTCAAGATAACAATCAGATAAGTCACTTAACCAAGTAGTCTTGGAGGTTAAAAATATAAATTAGCATCCAATGTCAAAGATGGCAAATATTATTATGACCCTATAGTGCAGTAGGGGCAAGAGCTAATTCCAATCTTTAATACCTTATAAGTTTTCTAAAACAACAGAATTAATAGATAGAGTAAATTTAAAGTCATAAAGAAAAGTCTATAAGTAGTACAGAGGTGAGAGTCTAGGGTAGATTCTGCTGCTATGCCCAGGGCTTTAGACCCCTGATATATTCCTACCTCATCTGCTGGAGATAAATGTTCTATTTTCCCTTCAGAATGTCCTCATGTTAAAGTCAAGCCACTGGCCTTTGGAGGCTATCCTGTCTTTCTCATTTGAGATAATCTTTAGAAAAGACTTTGCTTTAAGGATTTAAAGGGTAGGCTATCTGCACCCAGGTGGTATGAAGTCAGTGCTACCATCTTTCCTGTGGCATCAGGATGCATTGTCTCCAACTGAGACATCTTGCTCCTGTTTCTTCTGTCTAACACACCACCAAATCCCATCTCCCAAGGTGCTTCCTGTAAGAAAATTGAACAAAATATTTAGAAAATCTTAACCAATATACCCCATAGCTATTATCCTTTACTTATTTTTAAAACTATGATACTTCAAAAAAAAAAAAAAACCAAGAGAATTCTTAAAAGGCAAAGAAAAGACTGATATAGTGTGATATGTTAATGAAAATTTATTTCCCACCTTGAGAGTCCCTTATGCTCACCTCCAACTCTACTCTCTTCTTAGTCTCTCTACAGTTCTGAGTTGCCTTAGGATGCCTTATGAAGAACTGTCTGAGGAACTTCTCAGGGCTGACATCACATTTAGGATTTTGAAGACTTCCTCCTTCCACTAGGCATTGTTCTTCTCTGACCTTGTGTTCTACTTCAAATCACTGTGGTACAATTGCCTACACTTGAGCCCCTGGTTTGACAGCTTTTCTACACTAGAGTCTATTCAAAACTGAAAGTTCTCAGAGTTCACAGGAGTCTTACTGAGAACTGTACTTCTGGCCTACACCTTATTTCTACAATTGGTGTTTTGTTTCTTGTTGCAAACTTTCACAGATGCTAAATTCTTAGTTTCCTTTCTAGTCTTTTGTTTTTCCTCTTCACAATTGTCTTGTGATAGTTCATCTTCAATGACAACCTGACTGAATTCAGAGCCACCTGGGGATTGGTATTTCATCTGTACTTAAATGTTGACCTATGAAGAGAAGCTCATGTGATTTAGGAATCTAATGGAACTTACCAGGTCTCAGAAGGCTCTCTAAATTTAAAAGATTCATAAATCTTCTCAAGGTTATATAAACAATAAACAATTATTGAAGAATCAGAGACTTTTTCATGGAGCAGCCTTCAAATTAGGGAAGGAACTCTGGAGATGTGACATAGAAAGTTGTTATTCGTGCTGAGATGGAGTTTTCAGTGTTGCTCCTGCCAGCTTACTTCTGTATATAGAACAGTAAGAAGACTGGTTCACCAAGGCACACCTACATGGAGTAATATTTTTAGTCTGTCATTGGCACTCTGTCTAGAGTAAACAGACATTGTCCATGTCCCTCCAGGACTAAGATCTGTCTTGAATATGGTGAATCCATACTATGTGCTGGCTACTTAAGTGGAATGAAAGGGAAAAGGAGAAGCTAGCAAGGTAAGTATAGAGACTATAGGCTTTCAGTCTTTCCAACTGAATTGAGTGCTGTATCAAAGACAGGCATCTTTGTGCAACTTATTGCAAAAGTTCTCAATGATATTAAAACATAAAAGTCAGAAACAGAAAGAGACCTTGTTCAATGTACTCTAACTGTATATGAGGATATTAAAATAAATTTTATCTCAGGACACTTTGTACAGCTGTGAGATGCCTCTGTGGAATCTGAGTGAACTGTCTGTGCTGGCAGTTCCTACAAAGAGGACCAGCGAGATGCAAGGAGATTCATCACCACACTTATGTAGAGAAGCAAGGTTTGCATGAATAATTGTGAACAGCTCTTGAATCTGCAGGGGTTTTCTTACATGGCCACAGGAAAGAGGCAGCAGTGTGGTATGTTACAGGAGGGAAAGAATCCTTCATCTACCATCTGCTCTTCAGTGACAGGAGTTCACGTTTGTGTGGGAAGCTTATGTCACTGAAGATTCTGAGTGCCCAAAGGAAAACTCCAGGCAACAATAAAATGTTTTGTAGACTGTAAACATGAAATGAGAGAGCCCTGGGAAGGGAATTCCATAGAGCTCCCTGCTGTGGGAATATGTTTTGGTACATTGTTAATATTTGTCCCTCATACTGGTTTAATAAAAAAGCTGATTGGTGAGAAGGCAGACAGATAGTGTAGGTGGGCTATCTGTCTAAGAAAACCCTGGGAAAAGGAAGAGCAGATCAGAGAGATACCAGAGAGACACCGCCAGCAGACACAGAAGAAAAAAGACAATCATGTTGCTCTGAGAAAAGGTGCTAAGCTGCATGGCTAAGCTAAGAATCATGGATTAGTTTACAGGTAAAAAGTTAGTAAGCTATAGGACTGAGCCATAAGCCAATCAGCATAAAATTAATGTAAACTTTTTTGTGTTTCTGTGGGTCTGCGTGTTGTGGGTCTGGACCACAGGCCAGAAAGACCAGTAACATCTTATTTCAGCTCCCAGGATTGCTCTCAGTTGTCGTCTGTCTTACTTGAAAAATATACAGTGAGTTCAGCACAGCTGGGAGGTCAAATGCCAAGCTGGAGACTTCTCCTCCCTGAACCCAGGCCTAGAGACAGGGCACAGCTTCAGCAGGACACAGCGCACTCAGACCACAGTTGGCATCACAGCACTTCGTCAGCAAGGGGAGCAGCTGATCCTCTGAACACACACTACCAGAAGAAGCAAGTGGTTCTATAGATAGCTTCAAGACCTGAACATAACAATGAAGAGGAAACAGAAAGAAATGACCTTAAAAATAGCTTTATGAAACTAATAGAAACCTTAAAATAGGATATAAAAAACTCCCTTAAAGAAATAGAAGAAAATATAAACAAAAAATTGGAAGAGATGAACAAATCCCTGAAAGAAAAAGAAAACCAAGAAAGAGAAAACAAAAAGTTGAAAGAAACATTTCAGGAATTTAAAATTGAAATAGAAGCAATAAAGAAGGCACAAACCAAGACAAAGCTAGAAATAGAAAACCTGAAGAAAAGACTTGATACCACAGATTCAAGCATAATCAACAGAATCCAAGAGATGGAAGAATCTCTGGAGTGGAAGACTCAATAGTGGTACATATTATATCAGTTAAAGAAAACACTAAAACTAAAAAAATCATAACAAAAAATGTCCAGGAAATCTGGGATACCATGAAAATGCCAAACTTGAGAATAATTGGAATAGAAGAAGGACAAAAATATCAACTCAAAGGCACAGAAAATATATTCAACAAAATGATAGAAGAAAACTTCCCCAACATAAAGAAGGAAATGCCTATAAAGATCCAGGAATCCCACAGAACACCAAATAGACTAGATACACACAAAAAAAGTCTGCTTGTCATATATTAATCAAGCCACTAAACCTGCAGAACAAGGAAAAAAATATTAAGAAATTCAAAGGAAAAAAGCCAAGTCACCTATAAATGTGGACCCATCAGAAAAACATCAGATTATTCAATGGAAACTATGAAAGCAAGAAGGTTCTGGTCACCAGACATTATTCAGACACTAAAAGTGCATGGATGTCATCATAGACTACTGTACCCATGAAAACTATCAATCAACTGAGATGGAGTAAACAAGCTATTTCACAACAAAACCAGATTTAAACAACATCTACCCAAAAATCTGGCTCTACAAAAAGCCTTAGAGAGAAAACTCCAACCTAAGGAAACCAGAAACACCCATGTAACCACAAATAATTGATAAGTCAACAGAAGAACCCTCCCCCAAAAGGAAATACAAGCTGCAACCAAAAATAACAAGAAATATTGATCATTGGTCATTAATATCCCTTAATATCAATGGATTCAATTCACCTATGACAAGTCACACCCTAGCACGATGGATACAAAAACAGAAATGGCTGCTGCATATAAGAAACATATCTCAACTTTAAAGACAGACACAAGCTCTGAGTAAAGAGTTGGGAAAAGACTTTCCAATCAAATGGCCCTAAGAAATAAGCTGGTGTAGCCATTCGAACAAAGAGATTTTAAACTAAAATCTTAAAAAAAAAAAAAAAAACAGGCTGAATACTACTTATTCATCTCAGGAGAAATACACCAAGATGAAATTTCAATTCTGAATATCTATGCACTTAACAAAAGGGCACCTACATATGTAAAAGAAACACTACTAAAGCTTAAACCTCATATCAAACTTGACACACTAATAGTTGGAGACTTTAATACCCCACTTTCACTATTGGATAGGTCAACAAGACAGAAACTCAACAAAGAAATAAAGGATCTAATAGAAGTTATAACCCAAATGGACTTAGTAGATATATACCAAACTTCCCACCCAAACAAAAAGAAAAATACTATTTCTCAGCACCCCATGGAACTTGCTCTAAAATTGACCACATACTAGATAATAAAGCAAATGTCAACAGATACAAAAAATGGAAATATCTCCTTGTACCATATGAGATCACTATGGTCAAAAGTTAGAATTCAACAACATCAAAAATCACAGAAAGCCTACCAACTCATGGAAAATAAACATCACTCAACTGAACCACCTCTGGGTCAAGGAAGAAATTAAAAAAGAAATCAGACACTTCCTAGAATTTAATGAAAATGAATCCACAATGTACCCAAACATATAGGGGACAATAAAAGCAGTCTTAAGAAGAAAATTCATAACACTAGATGCCTATATGATAAGCCTAGAGAAATCCCACACTAGAGAACTAAAAGCACAGCTGCAAGCCTTAGAACAATTAGAAACAAACTTACAAAGAAGGAGTAGATGGCAGGAAATAATCAAACTTAGAGCTGAAATCAATAAAATTGAAACAAAAATAACAATACAAAGAATCAGTGAATCAAAGAGTTGATTCTTTGAGAAAGTCAACTAGATAGATAAACCCTTATCCAAACTAACCAAAAAGCAGAGAGAGAGAGTATCCGAATTATCAAAATCAGAAATGAAAAGAGGGACATAACAGCAGATCCCTAGGAAATCCAGAGAAGGATCAGGTCATACTTTGAAAATTTATACTTCACAAAAATGGAAACCCTAGAAGAAATGAACAGCTTTCTGAACAGGGTACCACTTACCAAAATTAAATTAAGATCAAATTAAAGACCTGAGAAGAAAATTGAAGCTGTAATTAAAAGTTTTCCAAATTAAAACAAAACAAAACACAGGCCCAAATGGTTTTAGTGCAGTATTTATCAGACATTCAAAGGAGAACTGATACCAATGTTCCTATAACTGTTCCATATAGTAGAAAATGAAGAAATATTGCCAAACTCTTTTTATGTGGCCACAATAACCCTGATACCCAATCAACTCAAAGACACAACAAAGAAAGAGAATTACAGACCAATTTCCCTCATGAACGTTGATGCAAAAATTCTCAACAAAATTCTGGCCAACTGAATACAATATACTAAAAATGTAATTCACCACGATAAATAGGCTTCATTCAAGAAATGCAGGGATGGTTCAACATACAAAAACCTGTAAATGTCATCCATTATATAAATAGATTGAAGGAAAAAAACACCCTACATGATCATTTCCTTAGATGCTGAAAAAGCCTTTGACAAAATCCAATACTCCTTTACAATAAAAGTCCTGGAGAGATCAGGGATACAGGGAAAATATCTAAATATAACAAAGGAGATTTACAAGAAGGTGATGGCCAATATCAAACTAAATGGAGGAAAACTCAATGCAATCCCACAAAAATCAGAAACTAGACAAAGATTTCCCCTCTCCTCTTATCTATTCAATATATTTCTTGAAGTTTTAGCTAAAGCAATAAGAGAACAAAAAGAAATTAAGGGAATATGAATTAGAAAAGAAGAAGTGAAACTATTTCTATTTGCAGAGGATATGATTATATAACAAAGTGAAACACATAATTCTACCAGGGAACTTTGACATTTGAAAACACCTTCAGCAAGGTAGTCGGATACAAGATTAACTCAAAGAAATCAGTAGTCCTCTTATACACTAAAGATAATAATAAAAAAAAGGTCTGAAAAAGAAATAAAGGAAACATCACCTTTTGTAATAGCTGCAGATAGCATTAAATACCTCTGTGTAACTATAATCAAAGAAGTAACAAGTCTGACAAAATCTTTAAATCACTGAAGATGAAATTGAACAGGATATCAGAAAATGGAAAGATCTCCCATGCTCCTGAATAGGTAGGATCAACATAGTGAAAATGGTAATCTTACCAAAGGCAATCTACAGATTCAATGCAATTCTCATCCAAATTCCAACACAATTTTTCACAGACATTGAAAGAACAATACTCAATTTAATTTGGAATAACAGGAAAGCCAGGATTGCCAAAACAATTTTGCTCAACAAAATAACCTTAGGAGGCATCACCATCCTTGATTTCAAGTTATACTATAGAGCTACAGTAATAAAAACAGCCTGGTACTGGCATAAAAATAGACTTGTGGATCAATGGAATCAAATTGAAAACCCCAACATTGACTCACACACCTATGAACACCTGATCTTTGACAAAGAGTCCAACAATATTCAATGGAAAAATGGTAGTATCTTCAACAAATGGTGTTGGCATAACTGAATGGTAATGTGTAAAAAAAATGCAATTAGATCCAAGCCTATCACCCTGCACAAAACTCAAATGCAAATGAATCAAAGACCTCAACATAAACCCAGCTACACTGAACTTGATAGAAAGAAAATGAGAAATACCCTCCAATGCATTGGCACAGATGACCACCAGTAGCGCAGACACTAAGAACAACAATCAATATGAGGGATCTTCTGAAACTGAGACACTTCTGTAAGGCCAAGAACACAGTCAATAAGACAAAAGGATAGCCTACAGAATGAGAAAAGATTTTCACCAACCCTACAAGTCACAGAGGAGTGGTCTCAAGAAACTAGAGCTCCAAACCCGAAACAACCCAATTAAAAAATGGGGTTTCGAACTAAATAGGAAATTATCAGCAGAAGAATTACAAATGGATGAAAAGCACTTGAAAAAATGTTCAACATCTTTAGCCATCAGAGAAGTGCAAATCAAAGCAGCTTTGAGATACCACCTTACACCTGTCAGAATGGCTAAGATCAAAAACACATGTGACAGCCTATGCTGGAGAGGTTTTGGAGCAAGGGGAATACTCCTCCATTGTTGGTGGAAGTGTAAACCTGTTCAGCCCTTCTGGAATGCAGTATAGAAAGAAGTTTCTCAGAAAACTGGTTATCAATCTTCCCATGGATCCAGCAATACCATTATTGGTTATATACCCTAAAGATGGACATTCGCACCCCAAAAGCAATAGCTTCATAGTAGCATTATTCATTATTCAAGAACATGGAAATAACCTAGATGCCCCACAACTGAGGAATGGATTAAAAAACTGTGGTACATCCTCACAACAGAGTACTACTCAGAAACAAGAAAACATTCACAGGCAAATGGATGGATTTGGAGAATATCCTCCTGAGGGAGGTTTCACAAACCCAGAAGTATAAGCAGGAGATGTAGTCACTCATTAGTGGACTTTAGGCAAAAGCATTTTTATTTCATTGAAAGATGATGGTTGAATAAAGTGATTTAAAACACACAGACACACACACACACACACACACACACACACACACACAAACAAACAAACAAAACTTCTTGTTTGACTATAGAAGGGTTGCTTAGCAGGAATTTGTGGTGGCCACGGTGCATCCATGGGGCATTAACTGTGACCTAGTGTGATTTCTTTATTTGTAGCTGAGCCTAACCTGGCTTGAGTTGCTTTAGATTTTATTTTTTATGTTTCATGTATTTTAGAGAAAAGAGACACAGAGAACAGTTATTTTCATTATTTAATATGCCTACATAAGAATAAACTAACTACAACTATTGTTAAATTTGAAGCTGAGTTTATCAAGTTTCTCCCTTTAAGACATCCTCAATGCTGTATCTCTTTAAAGAAATTTCAATATAAATGTGACTTTTATATATTAATAGGTGGTGATAAATAAATAGATAATAATATAAAAGATATTACAGTGAGTTCAATATCACTGAATACTTGGTAGCAAGTCAATGTGGCTTTCAGCCTCAAAGATGGAGGTGCTGCTGCCTGCACTGGAGGTAGTTTAAGAGTTAAGGGATAAACCTAGAACATTCCTGGGTTCCATTTGCACTTGCTTTTGACTATCACAAGGTATGCAATAAGGCCTTTGCATGCTTCATGAAATACTTGTCCTTTGAAATACCCTTTACAAGACCTTCTTACATTTTCTAGCCAATTCAAGATAACTGGGCAGGTTGACACCAAGACTTCGCCATTGAGGCACAGGACAATGTAAGTACACAAATGCTTGCAGTTCATACATGCATCGACTGAGCTCAGGTGCCCTTCGCTTAATGTTACTTTTTTGAAATAACCTTCATATATGAAGTAAAGTAGGTGTTTTAAATTTTACTTTTAAAATTATATACATAAATATATATATATATACATATATTATATATGCATGTATCTGTGAGAGGGTGTGTGTATATTTGTGCAGGCTCTTATGGAGACCTAAAGAGGGCATTGGATTCCATAGAACTGGTGTTACATGCATTTTGAGACACCTAGGAACTTGAAACAGAACTTGGGTCCTCTGTATGTGTAGTGTGTACTTTTAGTCACTGAGTCACCTATCTAGCTCCAGAAGGGGAATTCTTCAGGGAGCTCTCTGACTCCAGAAAAGTTGTGATGTGACTCCTCATTTTCCTGTTAGACTCACTAACTTGAGCATCTGGACTAGAGATTTTTAGTCACAGTTTAATAGAATTTTCTCATTTTATTAATGGAGCATGCAGAATCATGAAAGTGTAAAGTGCCCAGTTTTTTTTTTTTCAGAAGAGCTACTCTTCTGCCTCAGAGCTCCAAAGTCTTTAATCAGAATGTATGAGCAAACCATACACATGGAGGGACTGACTAATCACACACAAAAAAGACAAAGTGACTCACAGAAGCATGCACTCATAGACACAACACAGACAACCTAGACACACTCATTGACACATACACAGATAGATTTATACAACACACTCACACATAGACACAGCACAGAAATGCACACAATAGACACAACAGATAAACATAACCCAGATATTTACATACAAAGACACCTACTTAAAAAAAAATCTTCATTTTCGTTTTCAACCTTCTTTATAAACATTGTTCATCATCCTAGTTTTGTGCTGTTTCTTTGATCTAAGATCTCATTCACAGGTATCTAGGTGGACATAAACTACTATGAAACAAGAAAGTAAAGGTGGGGGGAGAGGGATGATCCCTGGCACACTCAGAGGCAACATGTTCTCAGGGATAAGCTGTGATTCATGTATAACAAGATAATGGACCCTCTGAAATATGGAAGAGCCATGGCATCTGGACTCTAGTTCCAGCTTCAAGATTTTCTACAGTTCCCTATTGTAGAGGCAAAGGTTTTCCCAGGTCAATGAAGGCATGTCTACAGTCCTTAACTAGCAGTTTGGACTGCGAAGTGCTCAGAAGATGTTCTACCTGGAGGTTAACTGCCACAGCTCATTACAATCACTGCCCTGTTCTCCCATAACATGGAAGTTCAATGTTTCCAGCTAAATGAATGTTTACAATGTATATAAAAGTGTATTGTTAGCATAGTAAGGGAAGAAAGACTACAACTATCATACTGAGGATCAGAGGGAATGGGCTTCTAAGGTCAGGAGAAGCAAAGACAAAGCTACATCGCAGGCAGACAGGGAATGATCCACTGCCCAAATGTCCTTCCCAGCGCTTTATAGGAGAAACTTATTTGCCTGTAGTCTACAGCTACTTCTGCAGCAGTGCAGAGCACCTGCCCTGGGAGTCTATGGACTTAAGAATCTGAAATGTTACTCTCTAGCCCTGTGCAGAAAAAGTTTTTGTCTTTCACCTAAGAGCGTTATGCACAGAAGAAAGTTCAGAGTACCTACATCTATGAACAAACGTATGGGAAGGATTTACTTGAAAGATTAGGGAACGAATTATGATTTTAAGATAAGAGACCTAGGTTACATTGTCAACCTTACTAGATTTTGGGTACATAATGGTGGGTGACTGCACCTCTAAGCTTGAGATTTCCAATCTACAAGGTGAAGAAGTTGTGCTAACCTAATCCTGTGTCCACTTTCATTCTTTAATTCTTTGGAAACAGAGTAAGGCAGAGCAGAGGTGAGACTTGGGTCAACACCCTCTTCATACATCTAAGCTGAGTTGTCTCTTTAGAAAAGGGGAAGTTGAGAACTTGGCCTGGACATAGCGATGGAGTGAACTCAAAGAGTAAAATGCACCCGCTTTCTCCCACAATAAAAAGGAAGCACAAGCTTGATGACTTTCTCAGCTCTGAGGGGAATGGAGACGCTGCATGTTACAAAGCTATTTGGGGAGTTGTCAGCTCCAATAACCATGCAGTGCAGAAGCAAGAGCCAAGCACTAAAAGCTTTGGGCAGAACTCTGTCCCACAGAGCTTTGTCATTTGACATTGTGGCAGCAAAGCACTCAGGTTCAGAACTTTCAAGAGCTTTTTAGAAAGTTCTCAGGAGAAATAGATTTTAGTGTTTAAAAAATTTATGTACATATATATCTTTGGATGTAGATATTGATATCTGAATATATCATTGCCTGCATCCTGGCATGACACATAATTCTGAATGAACAAATAAAATTCATTGGAGACCTATAGTAATATATACTTTCAACTCAGCAAATATTCATTTTCTGGCCACTCTTTCAATTATTAGGTTATTTGAAGGGGTTCCTATCTTAAACAGAGGGATGAAGTCTTCCAAGCATCCAGGTGATACCAATAGTGCTCTTGAGGTGGCATATAATAACCAAACTACAGTCTCAGAGCCAACAGGCTGGGAGATAGCCACATTGCTCTCAGAATTATCTATTACCTAAGGTCCTAGGACTGGTTAACAATAATGGAAGGAATAAGATTATCCTTTGGATTCTAGTTCAACCTGCTTCCTTTTGTATTGTCTTCTGTATGTCATTTTTATCTTAGAATGTAATAACACAGAGAAGCCTGGACCACAGTGACGTGTTGTGTGTTCTGGTTTAAAGCGGCTGAAATTCTTCACTTCTTCTCCAATTGTCTCAAGTCATTATCAAACACTATGCAGCAGTCCAGCTTACTTTACCAGGATTAAAATGACAGGCAGCATCTGATAGTACCATGTGGCCCTCTGGCAGAGAACTCCCACAGCTGTCTCCTGCCTTCATACCTATCTCAGGCATTGTCCCATTACATGATTTTGTGATGTCTTTTTGCGATTCTGACTCTTATAATCTCTAAGGTGTTGGAGGAAGCATCAATAGCTCACTAATTCTTTGGAATACTCTGGCTTTTCTTCCAATAAGTTATTTTTGTATCATGTGTGTCTCAGGAACTCTTTGTGAGGAAAGCACAGCTTGTTTGCTTGCTCCCAACATTAAACAGTTATGTCCTCCTTCTTACAGAATGTGTGTGTTGAAGCACTGATCTGGGAGAGAAATTTCTTGTGGAGGGTTATTCGCAGATGACTGAGGCTAGATGATGTCATTGAGTGCTATAGGATCAATGCCTTGAATGACACTGGGGAACCTTTACTCCCTTGCCTATGCCAACAGTCAAGGAGAGGCAATACAGCAAAAGTGGAACTGCCTGCAAACCAGGAGGAGTTACCTCACTAGGCTGCACCAGGGATTCAATTTCTAGCTTCTTGAACCATGAGAGAATAACTTCCTGTTGTTTAAACTACTCAGTCAATGATGATTTGTTACAGTAGCCAGAGATAACTAATTTATTATACAGTATAATATATCATTGTAACTATTATGAACATCAATGTCTTCCACCTAATTGCAACATCTGTCCTCATGTTTTAATGCTTTCTTGATGAAATGAAAGCACTCCTTTAGCTGTCATCATCCAGGAGTTTATAAAAGTCTGCTAGTCGAACAGGGTTTGCTTAGGTAAAGGTTGCGGGAATTTTAGTTTCTTGTGGTCAGTGAAATGTTTGGTCCTCATTTCTGGAATCTGGAGTCTGAAGTCAAGGTGAGAGTGAGACCATGTTCTGTTCACAGCCTTGGTACCTGGCTTGCGAATCTTCAGCCTAGGCAAGTTCAATGGCATTATCACTCCTCTGTAGTCTCTTTTCTTGGCATAGCTCTCTTCATTTCTTTTTCTCTTTTGAAGACACAGTTCTCCCTACCTAATCACCTCCTGCTAACTTATTTGTAGAGAGCTTCACAGTTAGCAAATATTGCTTGTTAGAACCTCAACAAACATTTTGGTTGACATATAATCTAACATAACAACAACCTTTACTAAAATAGCATTTTCCCTCCTGCTTGCATGATAGTATCATCTATTACTAATTATGACTGCATATTACATACCAAACATGCTGCTTAGCATTTAATTGTTTCAGTTTATCTTTTCAACAAGCCCCAGGGGCAGGCAGCATTGTAACTGTCAATGGCTGTAAAATTGGGTCTCAAGGAGGTTAAATGCCTCACACCAAGCCTTATAGTTAACGACAGAGCCAGAATTCAACCTGTATGTCCACTGAATTTAGAGTTCAGATTTTTAAGCATTATGCAACTGTTCTCTTCCTCTCCTCCACGGTCCTATAAGCTGTTTTTCTGTTCTCTGTATATTATAACTTCAGTATCTCTTATTCTAGCATTGGCACTGCACATCTTCTATTATTACTATAGTGTCATCCTGAGAATCTACACATCATATGTACAGTGATGCTCCTGATTTCCTCAGCCCCACTCTGCATTAGGGCGTCTGGTTCTATCTTGTTTCTCTTCTTTTGCTCTGATAATCTATGCCATACTTGGAATTATTTCTAGATGCTGAAGAGAAACTCAATGGCTCTACATTATGTCTATCATTCCAGTTGTAGCTGCAGCCAATCTCTGTGTTAACAGAGCCTAACATTTACCTTGCCCTATTCACTCACTGTATCTTTAACACTGATCAAACATGGAGTTTGATCAAAGGCCCTGGATTTGGAACCTTAGCCTCCACTTCCTTTTTCTGTATTTTATTCTTGTGTACACCACTCAAACACATACCTGTGTGCCAGCTTCACTTAGCTCAGGGTGGACTTTCCCAAGGCACTTGGGAAACTCAACAAATTATTTGTAATTGTGTTTCTATGGTTTGGAGCTGTTTGAAAAATTCCAGATTGATTTTCATCCAGGCAATGCAGCTTCAATCCTAATAAGGTTCAAGTTCTGAAAAAGTGCAGCAATGAACTATTGATTAAGTTGACACTACAATCTACTTTCCCTGGCCTGGCTAGGCTGGGCTGGCTGCTTGTTCTTGAATTTGTTAAATGATCCAGGCTTTTGTCTTTGTGAATAATCTTATCTGAAGCCAGGGATGTTCCTGGGCTTGGTTTCTTGCCTGGGTATCTGTCAGTGCCTCATTCCAGAGCTGTGAAAATGAAAGCCAAGGAAATTAAGAAAAATGTACAGGGAATTCCCTAATCTAAAAACTCAGTGCATGCCTCTGCTACTGGGAAAGTCTCAGTTGCAGAGCTGGGAGGAAAGAAGCTGGTTGGAAAATGAACATATCCATTGGGAAATAACAGCAGAAATACACAGTGTGGAGAGACTGTCAAGTTTAGGGCATGAATGGCCTTTGCACATTAGGCAAGTCTCCTTGGACAATAGCAGCTTTGCTTACATAAATCATCAAGATACACAACACCACATCCCCCTTCGTACATGTTAACTCATAGCCTTTATCAGCTTCTTTGCAATAGTGTATTTTATGTCATATCATAGCCACAAAAGTCCCTTTCTCGGTGACTTGATAATGATGCCAAGAGTAGCCTCCACCTGCTTATCCCTAAAATGAATATTAAGTATTTACTGCTCCTGTGATGATCCTCCCAGTAACATGAGCTGATGGCCATAAGGAGTCTAACATACAGTAAGTGCCCTATAAATTAAAACAGGTTTTATTTGAGATGGATAAAAACACACTGAAAGAAAATCAGTCTTTATCAGAATATATATATTTAACATATATGTATGCATGTATATACACATACAATGATCACATTTAAATGTGTGATGAAAAAGTGCTATAGTTCATTCTGATAATGGAGATGATAGGAGGGAGTAGCTGTCATTCAGAGAGACTTTGTTGTATAGCTTCCTCTAAATTAAAGCATTTCCTCTTGGAGGAAAAAAAAGACTCAGTAAGTAAATAAACATTTTTGTGTCTCAGGGACTTTTTGAATTTACAGGATTCAGAAGGCCCTCTTTAAATTGTGCAAATTTCTGGGAAGCCTGCTTTGGTGCTGCTTGTAACTAGTGTAGGGAATTCCTAGGGTGCAGTATTTCTGAGTCATAACACAGGCCAGAGTGGAGTTTTTGGTGATGGAGTTGTCTTTGAGTAAGTCACCTCTGCTATATAATGCTGACATAACCTCAATAAATACACTGGTTCATTGAGGTAGACTTGAGCGTAATTGATTCTCTGTTCTATTATGGTGCTCTATCTGAGGAGAATAGAAATTTTTTTATTTATCTCCCTGGGAAAAGTTACATGACAGACTCCCTAGAGAACAGGTAGCCAGGACCACAGTGTCATGGATTACTGTGTACACCAACAGTTACGAGATGAAAATTATGACTGTAGAAACACAAATTACACACTTCCTCCCATCCCTTGCAGCTCTTACTCAAAAAGGACACCTTCTCTAGTCTCCTTTTCTCAAAGTCATTTTCAGTCACAGAATGGTTGTTCTAGCATGGTAAACATTAAGTCTTTTAAATCTAATGTGAATGAATTTTAATCATGCACATGGAGTAAATACACACACATCTATAAATACACATTATCTGACATGAATATTTATGGGGAACTTATAAATGATGTAGGCACAGTCATTCACATCCTGGGAGGATGGAGTTCTATTATCTTCTTTGCCCTGTGTGACCACTCCACCCCATCAGAATGCAAATGATCTAACCCTAGACTTGTAATTGTTCAGATAAAATGAGCCTTCCAGAGCCAATTCACATGTGGAGCACATATTCCAGACATTCCTATCAGTCAGCTTCCTCACTGATAGCCCCTAGGCATTTCTTAGCAGCTCTGAGCCTGCTGTCAGATGATTCTGAACAATCAGAACAGCCATGATTGTGCATTTGAAAACACAGATGTATGCTGAGGGGAACTGGGGAAAGACTCAGTGAAACCACTGCATCAAGAGCTCAGGTTGAAGGGGATTGCTAAGGCAGCACTGCCCAAGAGAACTTTCTGTAGAGACTTGCCAACCAGTACAAAGCAGAGAAGCCCTTGAACTGTGGCAAGTGAGAAAAGAGCACTGAATTTTTAATTTAATTTACTTTAATGTTTCCCAGTTGAAATTTAAGTAGATATGTGCAACTTGTAGATATGATTCTAGAAAACAGGGCTTTTAGAAGATAGGCAGCATACCTCCTGGTCTATATGCAGTAGCAGAGAATGGAGAATGAATTGCAGGGGGAGAGACAAACAGAAAAAGGTTCAAAATTATTTTCTCCATCCATCTGTTGATAAACGTCTAGCCTGGCTCAATTTCTGTGACTCTTATAACAATAAACATGGCTGTGCTGTTTTAGAAGCCTTCAGGGATATTCCCAAAGTGGTGTGGCTGGATTGTATGCTGGCTCTTTTTGTAAGGTTTTTGAGGAACAAATAAACTGACTGCATGAGTTCAATTCTCACTGGCAGCATCGCAGGCTTCCTTCCTCCCAACAATGCCAACCAAGAAAGAGACTAACACAAGAGGAGAATCCTAAGAGAGGAAGAAGAGTCACATTGGGGCACACTGGGGAAGGTGACAGACAAGACAGTGTGCTGACACACACATGGAAATGCCACAGTGAAACCCAGTACCTTCAATGCTTATGAAATCAATTTTAAATTAAAAAAGTTAAAACAAATATCTCTAAATTTCCCAAACTTTACTTTCTAAACTATCTTGTGTGGTTTAGTTTTGGTGCCATGAGGATTAAGATTTAAAAATGGCATCAAGGTCATCATTCACTAATGGCAAGCTCTGGCTTG
This sequence comes from Sigmodon hispidus, assembly GCA_004025045.1. Classification (NCBI taxonomy): domain Eukaryota; kingdom Metazoa; phylum Chordata; class Mammalia; order Rodentia; family Cricetidae; genus Sigmodon; species Sigmodon hispidus. The sequence continues at coordinate 20,085 of PVIH01011573.1, forward strand.
TCACTTTACATCTCTGCTTTATACTCAACTGGGGCGGAAGATATTGAAAAATACACCCAGATCTTACCCCAGAGTATCTACTATATTCAGAGCATCAGGCACAATCAGAAACAGCTTAAAAATGTTAAAAGTATGATTTACTTGCGGTGTGTGCGTGCATGTGTGTGTGTGCCTGTGTGTATTAGATGCTCTCGGTGAACAAAGTCATCAGATGTCCTATAACTCCTGGGTTGGAGTTATAGACAGTTGGGAGCTAACAAACTTGGGTGCTGGGAACTGAACCTTGTTCTTCCAGAAGATCAACGGCAAACCCACTTACCCTCAGAGCTATCCCTCTAGCTCAGAATAGCCTTTTATATTTCATGGTGATAGAAAAGGAGTGAATATAAGAAAAAGTTGTATCATCTTCTGAGAGATTTAAGTTTTAGTGACTGTCTGGAAAACCCAATTATAATTGTTCAAAAAAAAAACCTTAAGTCTCTGGAGCGATCTCACTTATTATTTAATGATAATCAAGTCCTAAGGATTATGAGTTTTCAATTCTTTAATTATTCCATGTTGTTCTGAATCTGGCCAAGGTCAGGTAGAGCAGGATGCCCTTTCTTGTGGTGTATAGCTGGCCATAAAAAGCTGTGGCCTTTTCTTCTCTGTCCCCTGGCTTCTGTTCTGCTCTTTTGTCTCTTCACCCACCTGGGACTTTTCTCTTAAATAAACTCTAGTTTGTGGCCTTAAAAAAAAAAAAAAAAAAAAAAAAAGCTGTGCTCTAGGACCTAAGAGTCTAAGGGTGTTTGTCTGTATTTTGTTGCTGCTATGTATAAGCCCTTCCAAGAAAGGTCCAGGAATGAATGCAATTGTATACACAGGCTGCCTTCTTGAAGATAAATCAGAACTCTACACATATGCAGACACGTTGGCCTCCATGACTGCTTCCTGGTGACAATCCCTGTAACAACCACAGGAACATACTCTTTTGTTTTAGGGGATGATGTGGCTTTTGTTTTGTTTTGTTCTGTAAATTAAGAAATCTCTTTCTTCCCTTTTGCCTTTATTTGTCTATTATTAGCTACCAGGTCCTTTGCATTTGTCATAAATGGGTACTCAGAAATGCACAGAACTATGCAAGACTTTCTTCGTTTCTCATGTACATGGTGTAGCCTAGTGGTCAAAGTGATAGATGTTTGAATAGGCCCAGCATTATCTTTTTTTCTAAGCCTCAGAACACTAATTAACCATTTTATATTGCACAAATTCTACTTGATCATATAATAAAAGCCCAGAGCCAGATATTGGGGCAAATGCTAAAAGATCAGAGAGACAGAGGAACAAGCCTCAGCCACTTCTCACCTAGCCAACTCCTCAGCCAAAAGAGGAAGAGCCTGTCTCCAGGAATCTTCCTGAATGACTCTGAGTCCTCAGCTAAAAGGGAAAGGAAGGTCAGTGTGAACTCTGTCTCCTCCTGCCTTATATGCCTTTCTCTGCCCAGCCATACCACTTCTTGTTTGACACTTCCTAGTTCTGGGATTAAAGGTCTGTATGCTTTCAAGTATAGGATCAGAGGCATTGGATCCCAAGTATGGAGATTAAAGGTGTGTGCCACCTCTGCCTGGCTCTGTTTCTCTCCTGGATTGGATCAATATCATGTAGTTCAGTGTGGCCTTGAACTCAGAGAGACATAGACAGATCTCTATCTCTGCCTTCTGAGTGCTAGGATTGCAGGCTTATGCCACCACTCTTGATCTCTATGGCTAACTCTGTGGCTGGCTTTGTCCTATGATCTTTGAACAAACTTTATTAGATACATAATATACCACCACAATTGCATGCTTCGAAGAGACTTAAAAAGAAGCTGGGTGGAGCACACAGTGTAAAGCTCTGAGGACCTTGTATTAGTAAGTGTTTAATGCAGGTTAATTACACTGTTGAGATTATAGTATTCACTTCCAAAGGATATTTAAGATTTAGTGTCAAATTAGATAATGTACAAGAAAGTTTGAATCCTCAATGATTTTGCTTCAATTTGCTTGGGAGTTTTAGGAGACATGACCTTTAAAGAGGAACATTGTCCCTGTAGGCAGGCTTTGGAAGGTAAAGGCTTGAACCACTCCTAGTTAGTTCTCTATGTCCCATGCTGTGCTTCTGATTTGAGATGTGAACCCTCAGTGCCTGCTTTTAGCTTCCTGTTGCCTGCTGCTTCTGCTCTATCATCATTGACTCATCCCTCTGGAACTATAAACTTTCTTCTATATGTTGTCTTGGCCTTGGTGTTTTATTATTGCCAGGATTTAGCAGTAGAAGGAGCACCTGGGTGGGTTGGAGCCAAGATATGCTGCAAAGATCACACCACACAACAGATCCCATGAAAGAGATTTATTGAATGGGGAATACAGAGGCTGTCACTGAGAGAGGATAGCAGGGAAAGAGACAGACAGATAGCTAGAGACAGAGAGACAGGTGGAGTAAAACAGACAGACAGACAGACAGACAGACAGAAAGACTGGGAGACAGAACAAGCCAGGATGGCTGAGACCTTTTAAAGAATACATGTATCACATTTGGTGGCTGGTGATGACATGGCTGGTGTTGCTGAGTTTATGAAAGCAGGCTTGGGAGAGCACCTGATTCCTAACATGTTTCCTTTTGTTTATTATAAAAGATGAGGAAATAGGAAGGGGTGATGGTGAGGCAGGAATGTGAACACCAAGCTTTTTAGACTGCTTCCTGTTGTCTGGGGCACTGACATCTTTGGGGACCCAAGAAAGCTGGGATGCTGGCCAACTCCAGAAAAACAGGCTGTTTTACTCACTATGCAGGCTCTGTGAAACCATTTGGGGCTTGGGACTTGTAGGCAGTAGTTGGAGCAGTTTGTGAGACTACACCACCTGGGGCTGTCCATTGTGAAGTTGTCTGTGATACAGATTATAAGAGAACCCCTGTACCTGGAAGGATGCAGGAACAGAGCTTTTAGTGGCAGAGGATACAGGTAAGGAGTTCAGGAGGATTTTTTTCTCGGGTATATATTTAACACTTTAAGCCCATGGTTCTGGTATTTGGAGGAGAGTACCAAGACCAGGAAAATAGGAGTGGAAATCCCACCCCCCAGGGATAAGCAGAATGGGCAGGTGGGAAAACAGAATTTTGAGTGATAGTACTTATCTGAGTCCATTTGACCCATGAGAGTGGATTCAAGTTGATTTCCTAAAAATTACAATTTTTTTTAAAGTTTACAAAGAGATAAGTTTTATATATGTTAGCATTACTATTGTTTGTAACACTGTTATCTGTACTTAAAATCAACATTGTATAAAAGGCAATAGACTCATGTCTTTGAGTCAGTAGAATTTGGAGGCCAAAAATTATTTTGGGTTAAAAGTGTGAACACTCTTTATGTGGAAGGCTGGGTTTTTATAGATTGAACAAATATTTTTAGCATGATGAGACGCATCTTTAAGTCTATACTTAAAAGATGACTAAAGGAAATTAAAAATCTTGAGTTTGCGACATGATAATAGTAGTCAGTGATTACCAGAGCTAGATTAATAGCTTATCATAACTTCCCTGATTGTTAAAATTCTGAACTTTTGAAGCCTTAATATAACAATTGCATAAAGCATAAAAGAAATTGGAAACATTTTTCATTCTTATATATATCTTAAATCACCATTACAAAATGCCTTTACATACCTCCTTTATGTACCTTAGAGCCCCTTCTTAGTCCTTTACCACTTAAACTTTCCCATCCTCAGACCTTTATAACTTGTATTTACATATATTAAAACATTTTCTTAGATCATCCCAACTTAAGCTTTTATATCTTCAGTCTGTACATAAACTTTATACCTTTTTCTTATCAAATCATTTACCATGACAAGCCAGTGGTTGATTACTGAATGTGGTCATTGTAAGGCAAGTTTCTTCAAACAGAGAAATAGTAATAAGTCACATTAAAATAAGTGTTGTGAGTTTATGTCTTTGTAGAGTTTGCTACCAAAGAAAACTGTGTCTAGAGATAGTAGTAGTTCAAGGAAAGTGAGACCTGTGGCCTGATTCTTACATATGAAGAGAACTGAGAAAGCAGTGAAAGCCTTTGTTGCTATTGCCAAACTAACAAAACTATCACTAGCCTAGAAGTCAATGACATCAAAGATCTGAGAGGAATAAATTTTATCTGAGTAAGCAGAAAGTGAAGACCAAGTAGCTTCTGGATATATTAAAGTAGCATACTTACTGGCTTCCTGAACAATAACTCTGTGTTCCTCTGTGATCATTGGGGGCAGAAATTCTAGGGCAGTGTCAGTTTCAGCTGCTAGGGCCAGGAAAGAAGACAAGAATAGACATTCCTGTGAAGGAGGAATTTGGGGAGACTGGCCTACCTTGTATAAGCAAAGAAGTAAAATCAACTGTACAGTGTTGTGCTTGTCCACAGTTGAAACAGGGTCCTGGGGGAGGGCAAGGTAAAAGACAATTATTGACCCAGTGGCTGGCTTTGCCACATTTGAAGCAGGCATCAAGTAAAGTTCTTTAATGTCCCATCATCTTCTTTGAAGGAAATTTTAGGGATGCCCCCAGGAGCTAGCACTTTTCCTCATCACCAAAAGCATTTTTAATTAAACATTTTAAATACCACATCTAACAGACTTCTGACATGTTTGAGCTCCATTATCTATTAAACATTTCTAAACTGGACAAAATTTGCTTGTTTCTAGTTAATTGTTTTGGGCTTAAGTTTAAAAACATATACAGGAGGCCAAATAAAGCTTGTTTATGTAATTAATTATACTGGTACTTAGCATAACTATAAGTATAATTATGAACACATTAAAGAATTTGATCATCTATAAGGTGACCGTGAAGCTGCATGTCTTAGTTAACAGTTTATACCAAGTTAATAGTTTTCAAAGACTAGGACTTTGCATTCCATCAATGTTAGGTTTAGCCTTAAAAATATCATTTTTAAAATTGAAGCTCTTCTAGTATTGAAATCAAAGTTTTTAATTATAGATACAGTCCATAGAAAGACTGGCAGCTTTACTGATCTTTTTCTAATGTACCATCACAGTATATTGCAGTCTATGGCTTAGTTTGTCCAAATGACTAAATCATAAAGTGAGCAAGGAAAAAGCTAGACAAATACTAATGTGAATCTGAGGAGACCTTAAGAAAATAAAAATCTTGATGATCTAATATGTATTATGTATCAAACACATATTGTAAGGATTCCTGGCATTCCCTAGCTGAGCCCCTCGGCTCAGATGGGATGCACCTTGCACGGAGACACGCCCCTGGGCATGGCTATGTAAACCCTGCAGCATTGAGTACAGAAGCACCTCCTTGGACCGGAATCACCTCCCTGGACCCGGAAGCACCTCCCTGGACCCATGATGCATACCCGTGCACGCCCCTTCCCTTAAAAGTGGCTGCGAGCGGGTGCTCCAGTCCTTTTTCTTCTCTGTCCCCTGTTCTGCTCCTCTGTCTCTTTACTCACCTGAGACTCCTCTCATAAATAAACTCTAGTGTGTGGCCTTGTTAGAGTGTACTTGCTTTTACATGTGGAACAAACATATATTGTTATTTATCTAAAGTAATTTTTTTAGAAGCTGATTAAATCTTTATAACCTTAAGATTTTATCATCATAGATAGCATATTGTAAACCAGAATTGAAACTTATATATAGTATGGTATAGCAGATGTAACCTTTAACTAATTTTTATCATCATACAAAAGAACTAGCAAATTTTTGAATGTTGCCCTATGATACATGGTCATCTGGTGATGATAGAGTCATATGACATATACTCTTTAACATTTGTAAAACGGGTTGCCAACTCTGTGGCTACTTACTTATGAGGTCATCAGCCTAGTTTCTAGTAAAAAGCTTGTTTACCTAATCTATATGTGTGTATATGTGTGTTTATATATAAATGATGTGGATGTCTTTCTATATGATGTGAGTATATTTTATTACTATTTGTTAATAAAGAAGCTGTTTCATCCTATGGCAAGTGGCTTAGAGGCAGGTAGGAAAGCCAAGCAGAGATAAAGAAGAAGGCAGAATTGGGGGGTACACAATCCAGTCACCCAAGAAGCAAGATATAAAAGTACAGGTAAGCCATGATCCACGTGGCAATACAATTAATACATTAATAAAAATGGGTTAAGCTATTTGGTGATGATCCGGATCCATAGGGCAAACAGTTTGCAATTAATATAAGTCTTTGTGTGATTATTTGGAACTAAGCAACTGCAGGACAGTGGGTCTTGGCCTTGATCCAAAAACATCAGACTACATATATAGAGTTGAATCCATGTTATATACACATATACACACAGCACTGAATTCAAGTTTCCCACACCTGTACTCACTCATATCCTAAACAAGAACTGACTCACATAAATATACCCATATATAAATTTTTAATCGTAAGCCTTTTGTTAAAAGCTTGAAGTCAAATTTCTAATATATAGTTTATAGCATAGTCTTAAGAGAGTTTTTGAGAACAGAGTGCAAAGAAACATGGAGATTATTAATTTTTATGAGTGGAAAGTAGAGAAAGTAAAGAGTGGAGCAAGTTTAGATGTTTGGGGATCATTTGTCCATGCAGTAGCAGTTGTTATGATTTGTGAGAACTTGAAAATCAAGTTTACCAATTTTTGGTTGTTGATATGTTTTGAAACCAAGCTGCTTAATAAAATCTGAGTCTGTGGAGGAAGAGAGAAAATGCAATAGCTGAGAGCTGAAAGGTGATAATACAGGCTGGAGTCAGAGACAGCCAGGAGAATGTAAAGGGAAAAGTAGCCAGTAAATGACTTTGGTAGAGATACCCATTAGTAGAAGTCTATATCCTAGAGAGAGGGCCATTCCAAGGGCATAAAACCTGGCCCCAGGAGGCAGAGAGACACGTATGACATAGGACAAGGAGAGAAATGGGTAAGGGATGACAAGAAATAACCAAGAAATTAGAAGCATGGCAGAAAGTTCCTAGGGGGAAGCAAGGGGTTTAAAAAAGTATAGGCCTACGAAGCCACAAAGAGAGACAGAGAAGGTAGCTTTGAATGGGAGGAAGCAAGAAAATAAAATGTCCCAGACTCCAGCAGGTGGACTGCAGTCTCAGGGCCAGGCTGTTGCAGGCATGACTATAGTTCCTAGGGGAAGTTTAGAGCTTAGAGAAAGTTGTCAGCTTAGAGAAAGCTAGGAGAGACCAGAAGAGAGATGTCCACATGAGTACAGCAGGCAAGAGCTAGGGCAGCAGGCTGCACGAGCCTTGAGTGTCCACGCAGAGGGCACATCAGGCCTAAGAGAAACAGCAGCTAAAGACTGGACTCTAGAATCTGAAATCAAATTTACAAACAAGTAATCCATATATACCTCAGAAGACTTGTTTTCAAATAAGCGATGCAATGAAGAATAGATATGTGCACATAACAACTGGTCTGCTCCCCTCCCACTTTTACTAGCTATTTTTATAAAAATTTTACAGGTCCATTCAACATAATTTAAAGACAGACATTTACACCACACATACACACACGCACATGACCACACCAAAACAAACAGGACTTTGAGTAGAAAAAAAAGAAATAGTGAATGGGGAATTTCTCTCCATTTCCTTTATTGCTGGCAGTAATTGCAGAGGTCCATAATAATGATAGAACCTAGGGTACTGCTGGGCAGTCAGTTTGATTGGCTATAAGTGGTACTGAGGCCAGATTCAACTGCAAAAGCAGATAAGGTTAGTGGTCCTTTAGCCTTGCACTAGGTAGAAGCTCTCTAAGAGGTATCCCAAAGGGGAAACTGGTTAGATGGATGACACAATTCCCATGGTGAGCACAGTTATATGTGGGGGTCCATGACCTTAAGTCCAAGGCATCCCCAGGACCCAAGAGGACGTAACAAGGAAGGCATAAGCTGTGAAGTCTTTTGTCACCTCAGCAGGCCAGAGCCAGAGCTAAAAAGGACATGGAAACACAGGTTCCTGGTACCAAGACTTTTGAACAAAGCCAAAAGGTAAAAACTGAGCTCAAAACAAAACCTCACCCAAGGAAAATCATCAGAGGTTGGGTCAGTGAAGAGAGTCAATCATAACCTTATATAAGGCGGTACCTCTGCCTCCAAGAAAACCAGAGGGATGCTAGACAATGCTCAATGCTCACTCCTTTAGATTCAGGGAAACATTTATGTTGACCAAAGCTAAAACTTACTAACTGGTGCTGTTGGATGGAGTAATCCAGGATCAGTGAGCCAGAAGGTGAATCTGTTCCAGGTAGATTGACAATAAGAGATAGGTTCCCAGTGCAGATTAGGCCTCACCAAGTGGGGAGCAGACAGGCACCAGAATATTCTACTGAGTCACAGAAACTCATGTCAGAGTGGTGGAAGGAGCACCACCAGAGTGGGTGGTGACAAAAGTCTGCTGCAAAGATCACATTATACCATGGATCTTACATGAGAGAGTTATGGGGATATATATATATATATATATATATATATATATATATATATATATATAGAGAGAGAGAGAGAGAGAGAGAGAATGTCTCTGAGAAGGTGGAGAGCAAAGAGACAGAGAGCTAGAGACATAGAGACAGACAGAGAGAGGCAGACAGACAGAGAGACTGGAAGACAGAGAGTAGGCCATCATGGCAGGAACCTTTTAAAAGAAAAGTATGTCACTTTTGGAAGCTGGTGATGATGTGGCTGCTGGCCCTGAGTCATTGAAGGCAGATTAGGCTAACAATTAAAGCAATAGAAAAGAAATTATAACAACAGGCTTTTGAGTTGTACTTAAATTATTTCTATGTTATACGTCCAAGGTATTTTTTTCATGCCATTATGTCTGTGTACTATGTGCATACCTGGTGCCCAAAGAGGCTAAAAGAGGGCATTGGATCTTCTGGAACTGTAGTTCCACATAGTATTGAGCAATGTGAGCACTAGGAACTGAACTCAGCCCCTCTGCAAAGGCAGCGAGTACTCTTAGCTGCTGAGCTATCTCTCTAGTCTCTACTGAGTATATGACATTAACTTTTATGAGAATGTTGTCAGGTAATCATGAGAAATATTGTGTCTACTGACTAAAGGATGAATCTAATTAGCCTTTACACTAAAAGCCAGTAGTCAGATATCAGGATAAAGGCTGAAATTTCAATCAGAGAAGCAGAACAGCAGCCACAGTCATCTCTACAAATCCTCAGGCTGAGTGGGCCTGAGATCCTGCCTCCATCTGCCTTATATTCCTATTCTACCTCTTTGGTGCTGGGATTAAAGGCATGAGATTTTAAGTGTTGAGATTAAATGCATGCACCACCGCTGTCCAGCTTTGTTTCTCTTTTAGACTGGTTCACTCTTGAACAGCCCAAGGTGGCCTTGAACTCCTGCTTCTTCCTCCTGTGCTTTCAATCCCTTCAAGTGCTAGGATTGAAAGTATGTGCCATCACTGCCTGGCCTCTTCGGTTAAGCAGTGGCCAGCTCCACTCTCTGATCTCCAGGCAAGCTTTATTTGTCAAAACACAAACAAAATATACAACTGGCAGAGAAAGAAAACAGTCATGTAGACTCCATCACTTACTGCTTGAACCTTAGTAGATATTAAGCCTTCTCTGCCTTCATTTTTTTTTTAACCTATAAAGCACTGGTGAAAGTGGTACACAAGTTATAAAATTATTTGAAAATAAGATTATGACAGTTAAGAAGGATTCAGTAATTGTTGGTAATTTTAGTTAACTTTAAATTAACATGAACTATTTAAAATTAACTATAGTTACTTTTATGTACTCAAGAAGTCTTAATGTGTTAAGAACTATAGGCCCATTTTTGCCTTCATTCTTAAAAATATGCCTAATACATAAGGCTAAAATATAGGCTTTGTAGTTGTAAAAGAAATGTGAATTTGAGTCTTCTTTGAGCTGTGATACTGTGGAGAAGTCATTTATCTTCTCAAAAATCTTAGTTTTCTCAAATTAAAGTGAAGTCAATGATTTTCACTGTAAGCTTTTATTGTCAGAAATACAGATCCCGAGTTAAGGGCTAAATACTTCAGGATTATTATTCTACCAGAACACTGAAAATAAAAGAGGAATTGTACATGGTAATGAAAGAAGATTCTACAACAGTGCAGTATTTTGTTGACAACATGGCCTGTTGAACTACAAAGAGCTCATCTGGTCATTTTGTAACTGTTCTAGCTCAGCCCCAAAGAGTGCTTGGCCCAGGGTATTCATCTGCTGCCTCCCCGCTGCGTCCTATTGGCAACCGGATGTAATTAGTCCCCGAGAAAAAAGGATTCTAGCAGGTGTTCAGAAAGTCAGACCTCATATTCTACGATTTAGCACTTTATTTGAGTCTGGAAGTGAAAAAGGCAGGGGGGATAGAGATTATAGTGATGGGACTATTCAGCTTGAACAGACAGAACTCAGTAAGCACTTTTCTTGGTCTGGAAAGGGCCGTAGTAAAACAAAGTAGTCAGGAGCCCAGGAGTCTAGATAGTCAGTGAGAGGCACCTGCCATGAGAATGAGAGAGGATCCACAGCTGCACAGATACCAGCCATTCATTTTGACACATCTGATACTGTACACTAATGACAACAGAGTGTGCTGGAGCAGTTTTCCAGAAGACAGTTCTGAGGCTCCTATGAGCTGCAGGTTTTCATATTCTCAGATACTACAATGCTCACAATACACTGCTTGCAGACTTAATATGCAGAATTTCATTCCCTTTGCTGCAATGCTGACAAGTCTGTTACAAAGTGAATAGTAACTATCAGCAAAATTTAAAACCTTCACTATTTGAAAATGTTTGTAATTTTAAATTCCTCTGTCCCTTATACTACATTTTCCCAAAATGACCATATCAAAGCATACTTCCCCTAGATGTTGTTGAATACATTGTTGGTCTTTCTTTGCACAGGGATTGTGTTCTCACCCTTCAACACCTAAAGGTCTTTGTTATTATCTTAGCCAATAGAACATAAAGGCATTTTTCCAGAGTGGCTTTTCAGAGGATGAATGATTCTGCTTTGGTGCTCTCTTGGGTCATAAGCCTTGAAAACCAGAAGGAACTAATCACAAGTCCAGGACCCTGGAGGCTCTTGCTGGAGAAGTTATGTAGAGAGATGGCAAAGAATGAGCTAACTTGGATGCTGAAGCTGCTTTGGCCCCAGGCTTCATCTGTAGGACTCATCTCTCAGTCTAGGTACAAAAAACTGAGGAAAGATGTCTTTGTCATGACCTTTCCCTGCCTCCTCTGCCTGCATCCCTCTGAGATCCTGAAGCCAGAGCCAGAACCTTCTTGCTGAGAAGTGCCACCACATTCCTGGCCTGTAGAACCTACGACAGAAAACACTTGACTAGTATTAAGTTACTACATTTCAGGAGTAGCTTATTTGCAGCTACAAACCCACAAAACTGGTACATCTGCTGCTGCCACCAAAACCACTTTAAGAGTGTTCCCTTTTGTTTTAGTTCAAAATCTTTGTGTGTGTGTGTGTGTGTGTGTGTGTGTGTGTGTGTTTGTATTGTATGTATGCATTCTTGTGGGTTTGTGCACACATGCTTTTGAGTATGTGTACATTGCTGTATATGGAAGCCTTCTTCACAGCAAGACTCTTGAGCCACAAGCTTCAGAGTCTTCCATGATCTCCAGCTGAAATGTCAGACAAGATTTCCCACTGAAGCTGCCTTGTCTGTCTGGTGATGATGGCCAAAAATTCATGTTTTGGCATGACTCTTGCTCCCATGATAGGGACTGAACTCGGTCCTCACATTTGGGCAGCAGACACTTAACCAATTGTGTCATTCCCAAGTCCCCTCATTTTGTTAATTAATGAAACCGTTATCAAAGATGACTTAAAACACTGTCAATTTTTTTTAAATTCATGATAATATTTTCAATTAAATCTTAATAATTTTATTTAGAAACGAACTTCATTGCGAGTCTACTCTTTTCCTCTACTGATAGAGTGACAAGGGATGCAAGAGATTTAAACCTGTGATCTGTGGCTCAGAGCCTTGCTGCAAGGAAGGGCTATGTGGTAGAAAGACATGGAAACTAAGGAGTATAAAAGCAAGAGCACAGAGATGGTATGCGTTTGCTAGAAGCTTTCTCCCTCTGGAAAAAACAAAAGTATATCTGTGTCTGGAAGGAGAAAGGTCATAAAATAACTGAACTTTGAGCCTCAGAGCAATTCACTTATAAAATATTATTTTCAATAATACCCTCCCTGCTGTGATAGTCTAGATGCACACATGTGCACACACACACACACACACACACGCACACACACACACACACACTCACTGAGAGAGGGAGTGAGGGAGGAGAGAGAGAGAGAGAGATAAACACACACACACACACACACACACACACGATATTTAAGTTAATATTATTTGCAAGCCATTCTTCTTTTTACCCTGGCATATTTCTCTATCCTCTCTCCTTATTTTTTTTGTTGTTGGTGATTTTGTAACAGTCATAGATATTTTTGATATTTACAGTAAGGGTGAATAAAGATGAAGGTATCTTCAATTTGTGTTTAATGAAATACTACACACACCCACACACAAATAGACACATACCCTGGGTCACATATAATGTTTTTCAATGATTTCTTTTGACAATTTGAGATAATTTCTAACAACAGAATGGTCCACTTGGCTCTCTCAATTGGTGCCATGAAATAAAGTTCAGAACAGGAAGTCATGCTGGTCTGAGAGCATAGCTCCCCTCTCAGCTCCAATTATCAGGATCTAAAATACTCCTTGGGAAGAGGGAAAAGTAGCAGTTGTGGAGTAAGACATGGGTATAAACCATTCTGGATAGTAAATAAACATTGACATGTAAGTCAATGCTTCAGTCCCCTTTGAAACCTGAATCCAAATTAGTGATTGAACCATAGAAGATTCTCAACAAAACAGCATTAATGTGCACAGTTTTGAATGTAAGTGGCTGAAAATTGACAGCGGGTTTGAATACTATGGAATCCAAACATTAGTAAGGTGTTTTACTCATTTAACTGAAAAGTCATCAAGAATTCAGAATATTTTTTTTTCAATGTGGCTATGACAAGCTAGGAGTTAGACAGACTTCCTGCCAGGCAGACAGAAAAAGGAGCTATGGATAGGTCATAAAGGTAGTGAATGTCCAAGATGCCTGGCTTCTTCGCCACCTGCCTGACTCAGACAAAAGTCAAGCATCAAACATTAAACATTAAATAAAGGCTCTATAGACTTTGTCTTCCACAAGCAGGCCCCCTGCTGATGAACAGGGTCATGGTTTCAGGCCTGCTTAGGACATGCCCCACAATAATTCTAGGCCAATCAAACCATCTTAGCTTTTTTAAACTGACCAACTCTAAATTAGGGGGAAAAAACTCCTCAGAGGCTTTCAATCACCAACATTGAGAAGCTATTGGATTTTCTGTTTTTCCAGGTCTTCCCTCTGCTTGTAGAGTCTTTTTCTCTGTGTGTCTGCTGATGCCTGTACATCCTCACTTCATATGAGTCTTTCTTAACAGCTGCCTGTGTCTGTGCTGCTCACAATTTCTCTGCTACTACACATTGAGCTTCAGTGTCTTCTGCCTTTTAACTCTCTGACAGATAAAATGAACCTGTGAAGACCCCCAAACTGTATCACTTCAAGATTCCTAGACTGTCAGTCATACAGTTTATTTTTCTGGTTGTTAGATTATTAAACAATTAGAACCTTATTCTTTATGGATATTTAGAATTTATTCTTTCTTTTCTGTCAATTGCTTCCTAGGATATGACTTGAAATAAAATTATAATTTCTTTGTCAAGTAAGTCAAAATAAATTGTTAACTTAAGTGCTTATTTACTTTCTTTCTATTTTGTATTATTTTCAATATAATTTCTAGTGTATAATAAGCAATTAAAGACAACAAATGCATGTTTATAATGTCTAGACTCTGATGTAAAGTTTCTTTTTTTCAAAGATTATTAATGATTTAAGAAAATTCATTTTTATGAGGATTGATTTTGACTAAATTTTGAGATGCTGACCTTGGTAGGCCCCCAGACCTTAACACAACTGACTCCATGATAAAAATGCCATTCAACCTGTAAAAGTCAGCATGTAGACAATAACATCTGCCAAAACTAAACAAGGGCTTAATTCATGAAAGTACACAAAGTTCTTGTAAAGCATCAAAATATATGAAACTTGCTTTTTAGCTTCTGTAGAAATGCTTCTCGCTAACTGTTCATGTTGGCTAAAGTAGATCAGTCCAGAACATAGGTTTTGTGTTTAAAAGGTTACACTGAGAAAAGCCCAAATCTATCCTCAGATTCCAAACACTCAGTGCAGTTACTGGCAGGCTAACAAAGACTTTCTATTGGCTTAAACCCATGTCTCAGCAGTCTTCTCTGCTGAATACCCCACAATAATGCCCAGGGGATAGAGCCATCTCCTCGGGGTGTCTTGTGAGGATAACCTCTCTGAAGGTGGATATCATGTAAGGAAGTTTGGTACTAAAGGCTGGAGGCTGAGTGGAGTCTAGATGGTGAAATAGGGGAGTAGAGAAAGGGGCTTCCCTCTGTGTTCTAGTCCTCTGCTGCTGGTTTTCTTTATATCAGACTCTCGGTTGATTGTCTTCTGGATGTTTCCACTGGAGAAATTATCATTAGAATCTCTAGTTCTTGTAGTGAGTTTTGCTGTCATCTTACATGAGCACTGTTCAAGCTTTGGGCTTGTGATCCTGTGAACCAGTTTAACAAATCCACACACCCTACTGCTTTTATTCCTCTGGAAAATTCTGAAACTTTCAAATTCCACTCTCCCTGGTAATGATGATGATAATGATTGTGATAGTTTAAATAAAAATGACCCCATAGCTCATAGGTGGCCACTGTTAGGAGGCGTGGTTGTGTTATAGTAGATTTGGCCTTGTTGGAGGAAGTGTGCCATTGGGGGTAAGCTCTGAGGTGTCAAATGAATCACTGTCTTTTCCTACTGCCTGTGGACCCAAATGTAGAGTTCTCAGCTACCTCTCCAGCACCATGTATGCAGCATGCTGCCATGTTTCCTTTCCATGATGACAATGGGCAAAACCTCTGAAGTGTAAGCCACCCTCAGTTATATGTTTTCCTTTATAATAGTTGCCATGGTTGTGGTATTTCTTCACAGCAATAAGAGTCTGACAAAGATGATGATGATGATGATGATGTTGATGATGATTATAGTTATTTAAGTTAACATACAAAGAGAGAGGTTTAGTATGACATTTTCATACATATGCATCATCATCGTTACTTTTATTTACCTCTCTGCTGTTAACCTCTGCCTCTTCTTCTCAAGTCTTGCTGGTCACCTTCTTTGTCTCCAGTAGACCCATTTTTGTTTCCATGTAATTTAATGTTTATTTTTTAAAAGAAGGACCTGAAATTATGAAGCCCCAGGCTTACTTTGTGACTGCATGCTTTGCTATGAACAAGGAGAGATAGGTAAACCTGCCATGATAGTGGTATTGAAATGTTTATGTACTCATATGCAGATTATGGTTGTCAGAGCATAACTAGTTATATCAATGTTATACCCATTTTATACATAAAAATGTGAGTTGGAGGGGTGGGGGGTAGCCTTTTTATCATAACTATTTTAGGTAGAGAACTTTTTTTTATAGTAGTATTTGTTAAGAGGGGGCTCTGGGTTGTCTTGAGCAGATGTTGTTTTAGAATTTTTTTTTTAATTTTTAGTGAGCTTTATGATTTTGTAACTTGGTGGTAATGGTCTTTTTTAGTGTTTTAAAGTTTTTTATAAATGACCTCTCTAACAATTTTATAGAGTGGAAAATCTTTTTAGTTTTAATATTTATTTGTTTTATTATTTTTGTTTTAGTTTTTTAAAATTTTTATCTAGTTTTTTATAATTTTTATCAATATGAGCTCTGCATTTTTTTAAACCAATGTAGGCTTTTTTTTTGTTTTTTATGGAAGCAACGAGTTTTTGGATTGCCTTAATATGTTTATCTATGTCAGACATCTTAGCCTCACACGCCCTATGGGGAACATGTTCATCTCTATGTTGGGATCTTATAAAATAGGTAGGTATAAAGTATATTATCACACAAAAAAGGAAAAGAACTCTTGGGTTGAGATAGCTTCTAAATGCATAATCTTGAAAAAAATCTTTTATCACAATTGTGAAAAAGTGGGTAAAATTTTGAACATTTATTTGTTCAGACATTGTAGAAGAAAAAGGATTATCTTATTCAGATGTAATGAGGACTTATAGCCAGCAGATGTTGCAGTTACAATCAGCAGCGGCAGCAATGGTGTGCAAAATGAGGTGGTGATTTGGTCGGGAGAGTTTTTGTTTTTTTTAACAAATTTTACCAGGCGTGCACCACCAGAACCAGCTTAACTTGTCTCTCAGGAGATCTGTGCGCAGATCTGCTCCTGGCTGGGTGGGTGCAGGAGGAGATCTGAAACCAAGCTGTCCGCTCAGACTGGCTGGGTCTGCGGGTGGTGAACTTGGCAGGTTTTGTGGAATTAGCCCCACGTTGGGCGCCAATTACCATGGTAATTAACCCGCCGTGAGATATATATTAAGTAATATTTATTATCTAAATATCACTTACAGAAAAGGGTTTTGTTTAAAGGGAGAAACTAGAGGGGGAAGCAGCGCGCTGGAGAGTTTCCCAACCACCCGATCCGCTGCGATCTAGGAACTGCTTCAGAGGCCGGCTTCCTCTTTTGCCTCTTTCATCTGAGGGCTTTACTTTTAAAGCTCCTTTCAGTTGACCACGCCCCGCTCGGCTCCAGCACTCTGATGCAATCAGTTTACATGTATAGCTTCTGATTTCCTGCTACATTGACCAGGTAATAATAAAGTTAAAACATTTTCTTATTTCTTAAAAATAGAATAAAACATAACACATACACACACACATACACACACACACACACACACACACACACACACACACACACACAAAACCAATGTGAACCCTGACACTACTGCCATATATAAAGAATCCTTTACTTTTTCTGGGAAGAAACTGTCTTTAATTCAAGTACTTTCTTACCCTAAAGGGAACAAATTATAATTTCAGTGATTAAGCTTTTTGAGTCAGTATTTCCTTTGAAAGACTCTGTCTGATTCACCTGACAGTACAAAACTGAAGCTATCAAACATTTGGTGCCCAGCTGGCTAGAGAAGATTAAACTCCAGAAAGTCATTTAAATAAAATGTAAATAATTCATGACTTGTCTCCATCTGAATGTCAAAGGCCTTCCTGGTAAAAAACGGAGAAAGAAGCCATGAAACCGTCATGGAAGATGGAGTGATGAAGGAAGCTGCTTGACGCCTGATTTCCAAGTAGATGATCACGGGAAAGAAGAATTGATGCCATGACTCTTTATAAATCTACAGACTACTCTTACAAACTGATTAAAAATCAAAATCAAGACCCAATACACATCATCAAGGAAGGTAGTTTTGATTGGCATATGTGTGCTGGGGGGATGCGAGTGGACACTGGCAAACCAGGATTGTAACAAGACACTAAACCATTGAGAAAGTTTAACTCAATGAAGGCTAGGGAAAGCATGAATACTATTTCTTTCAATAACTTAAGAGTATTTTTAGCTCTAGAGAAAGTTTTCAACCTGTGAGTCGAGACTCCTTTGGAGGTTGAACAACGCTTTCACAGAAGATGCCTAAGACCATTAGAAAACACAGACATTTACACTAAGCGTCTTATAGTTATGAAGTAACAAGGAAAATAATTTATGATTGGGTTCAGCACAACATGAGGAACTATATTAACTGGTTATCACAGCATTATGAATGATGAAATCCACTGTTCTAGAGGGTCCTGGTATGGGATAAAATTTTCCCAAGAATATGACTCTCAAAACCTGAAGTAGGTAGCTGTGTGACATGCTTACTTTTGTTGTGACAGGCAGTAGTATGGCTAAAGATGCCATTTTCTGAATTCCTGATCTAGAGGTTAGAAGCTAGACTGTGCAGCATAAGAGGAGTTTTCCATTTCTGAGACTGAAAAATGAAGTATTCATTGTATTGGTGACATTTTCATGCTATAGTTCATATGTCCCATACCCCCCATTTAAGATCCCAGTTCTTGGATTGGTTCTGCTCAGACTTACAGTAGATTTCCTTCCAGAAAGTTCATAGACATGTCCCAGTGTTTTTCTCCTAGGTGAATCTAGAGTCTGTCAATTAATATAAACTATTAGGGCAATCAACTACCTCCCCATTAAAAATACATACCAGGGCTGAGAGATGGCTCAGTGTATAAGACACTTTCTACACAAGCCTGCTGACTTTGGGCCAGATCCCATGGAGAAGTCACAGGTAGTCAGTGAGGGCCAATGCTGGAGGTTGACCTCTGACCTTTACATGCCTTCCATCTCATGTGAACATGAACACATACACACAAAAAATGATGTTAACAAATCTAGACAAATGCAGTACCTCAAAGTAATGCTTAACCAGAAGACTATGACCAGGCTTATCTTAAAAGAAATTTGCACAGGTAGATAGGTGCTTTCTCATTTCCACACATTTTGTTGTTTTCAGACTCCTTCTACACAGACAAAGCAGAACTGGTAGTGTGCTTACTTCATGCTACTGTTGTAAGAATTTGGGTGAGAAAATACATATTTACTGTTGAAAGTCTATATGTGTTATTTTCCTAATAACTGAAAAGCACTGTGATAATCAGTTTCTGCTGTTATTTCTGTATATGAATTTATTCTTTGTTTAAACCCTTGTAAGGTTATTGGTCATCTCTATTTTAAAAATATGACATTCTCAATCTACATGCAATTATTAAAGATTATTATTCACTTGACAGTTAAAATAAACTTGAAGAAATCAGGCTTCAAAAGATTAGGTCAAATGTATTGGGTTCTATAGACACTAAAATGGGCATCTAACTACTCTGATGCTTACAGCAAAGCCTCAGCAATTCCTGTGGTGTTTTATGTGATGCTTGAGTCCTCTTTTTGTTTTTGAACAATTGTCATGAAAATTACCCTGTTGTAACATTTTGATGTCTAATATTTCTGAGTTCTAGCAGAAGTATTGGCTTTGTAGCAGAAGTAGTGGCTTTGTGTGCCTGCCTACATATACATACACAGTCACATGCAGCCTCACTGACTTGAGTGGAAATGGTTTTAACATGACTATTATTTGAAGCATCATTTTGTGATAGCTGTAGCAAAGCCTTTGATCAGGCCAAGCTGTGTGGCTCAATGGAATCCACACAGAGAATCCTATCTAGCCTCAAAAAGATTGCATCATAGAAGTTGAATGGCTCAATTGCAGTTATTCTAAAACCAGCATTCTGTGGAAGCATTACTATTCACCAACATCAAAAGAGTTGCTAGAATAGAAATTGACCCTGCCTTGTAATATAAACAGGTCAGCTGTGGGAGAGTGCTCAAAGACAGTTATGATGTAATAGCCTCCATCCAGTACTCACAGCCTAATCTGTTCAGGCCTCTCCTCTGTCATTTCTCTTTCCCAGGAATAAAATAAAAGGTAAAGTGAATACAGATAAGGATGAGAGCTTCTTTCCAGCCATTTAAGGAATAAGCCTATTGTGCATCCTCCACCAGGAGACAGCCTGGCTGGTAGAGTGAGTATTTGCATCACATCACAGGGACTGTTCTCTGAAAGATTTCCCTTTCTTTTCTGGGTGATATTTTTCTCTTCTGATTTATGATCTGTGTGTCTCTGCTGACATTTTTTTTAAAGTTTTCATTGTTCATCAATGTACATTACAGCAGACACAGCTAATATTTATGCAAGGGCAGTTGGCATTTAAAAATAGAAATCAAGGATAAAGATAGACCTTAATCTTAAATTTAGTTTTTTGAAGTTAGCATATAAGGTGTTATTATCATTATGGCATTTTCAAATAAAGAGTATTAGCATTTCCCTCAGAATCCATCTTCTGATTCCCCAGTCTTCTTTCCACATTCATGTCAAATGAACCTTTCTTTTCACCTTCTACTTCCTCAGCATCTCTTTTTACCTATGATTGCTGCTATCCTCACAGATTTTACCCACAATTATAGCCATTTGGGAATACATATGAATACATTACAGGCCCAGAAAGCAAGAATGTGCTGGGTTTTTTTTTTTTTTTTCTGAGCTTGGGTCAACTCACTTATAATATGCTTCCTGAATCTACTGATTTCCCTGCAAATTTCATTGTAGTCACCGAATAAAATTCCATCGTGTGTTCATACCGCATTTTCACTATCTGTTCATCAGTTATTGGGCATATAGGTCTGTGGGGGATTGTATTATCTTCCACTGTAAATAATTGTTCCACCTAGTGATTTAATAAAAATCCTGGTTGGCCAAAGGCAGACAGGAGGTGTGGACAGGGCTACAAGACTAAGAAAACTCTGGAAACATGTCACAGCAGAGCAGAGATGCCACAGAGATGTGACAGAGACAGGATGAGGAGACAGCAGCAAAAGCAGAGGAAAGAAGCTAAAATGCTGCTCTGAGTAAAGATATTAAGCTGCATGGCTGAACAAGATAAGAAAGAAGGGTTAGGTTAAGTGTAGAGTTAGCAAGCTTTATGCCTGGGCCCTAGGCTGATCAGTATAAAATTAACACAAGCATCTGTGTGATTATTTGAGCTTAAGCAGCAGTGGGGATGTGAGTGAGTCCGAATCTCAAAGTTAGACCTGAAAGTCCAGGCAAGAAACATGATACAACAAAGGCCAGTTCTATTTTCTTGCTATTGTGAACAGAGTCACAGTAAAAATGGATATGCAGTATCTCTGGGGAAGTCCTTTGAGTATATACCCTGGATAGGTAAGGCTTGTACACCTTGTTTATCTAGCTTAGCTTTTTATTTGCTGATTTTACAAGCTTCTTGACATTCCTCTAATCCCAGTCTTAGAATTCTTGGTGAGTACAAAAATTAAAAGTGAAGAATTAATTTACATTGGAAAACAGAAAGTTGAAAAATAGAAAAAAGACTTTTTGTGCAATTCAAGATGAAAAGGTGCTAACAAAATTTTAAATCTGCAGTAATGTGAATATGATTTAACTCATTTATGTGAAAGCAGCAAGGTTGAGCAGATCGCTGTAGCCCTTTGAGTGTCTAATGAAGAGCAGGAATGCTTAGAGCATGTGTGACCTGGAAGAGTAGCTGCCACAACACTGGATTTCTCGTTAATTCCCCAGAACACCCAGCACGATGCCTGGTGGATGCAGGTGGGAGGACAAAGTAAGTCAGTCTTAGTCCGGCTAGAAGTTTCACGTTCTGAATTAGATTCAGAGCCCCCAGATGTGCTGCATGGCTGGCTGGTTCCACTTCTCCCTTTACAAACTACCACAGAGCTCTGAATTCATTTTCTGAACTTTAGCATCCATGATGTACAAAATGCTACTTTTTGAAAACTATTTCAATGTATGTTTTGAAAACAATTAATAGAGAGAAAGTAACACCTTATTTTATGAATTTTGCTTATTTATAACTATTGACTGTGTAAAGAAAGCTATTTAACAGAAAAGGCTTTGCTCATCTAAGCATAGGCATACCCCATCACCAGTGCTAGGATTCTCTCTGAGGATCCTGTAACTACCCTCTTCCCCCAGAACACTAGCAGTAGTCACTTGTCTGTACAATTCAGCGACTCTCCTTGTCATCAATGTATATTTTATCTTGTTGTCTTTATATCCTAAGCCTTATTCATTTCTGGGATCTACTTCCTCAAGAAACATAAAGTAGCTCAATGAAGTATAAGACCTACAAGGTCAGAAACCCAAACCCAGCTCTGCAGCTCTGCTGCCTGCTCTGATTATCTTATTTTCTTTGGGGATAGGATTTGAATGTGAAGATAATGTGCAAACTGAAGAGACAGCATCCTCTTCATTGTGCAGATTAGGTAAAGTTGTGGCAAATCAGACAATGACTCGCTTTTACCTGGTATGGGTTAAAGGACTTTTAAAAAGAGATTATTGATGTGAAAGAATAAACTATTAATGGTGGAAGTTCAGAGCAGAGCACATGCTTAGATGAGTTATTTTTAAGCAAAATTTCTGAACCTTTTAGGTCCAGTGAACCTCTTCTTCATGTGGACACTGAGAATATTTGTGCTTTTTTTTTTTTTTTTACTACAGAAAAAAAGAACCGCATAAAATTGCTTTAAATAATACCACCCAAATGTTCAGTGATCCTGATTTTAGGAAATTAAAGATCATTATTATTTGATCTAATTTAATTAACACAACCCACCACCTTAGTGCCCGTAGGCTTCTCTAAAGAGAATGTGAGTGAACAATTAAATTAACCCACAGTAGAGATTCCCATCAGAAATGGAAGCAGAAGGAATTATCTGATTGAAACTAAAGTCAATTATATGCCTTGGGTGTTTCATGAAAGTTCCTTTAATTTTACCTGGTCTGGAATGGATAAAAGAATACTTAGTCGCTGTTATTAATTTATGGATGCATCATCCTTCCATCCATCCATACATACATACACACATACATAAACATATCAAATTCATCCAGTCTTTTCCAAGTCTCTCTTCTGTGATAGATGTACTGGATGTTGATTGATACAAGAAGGAATGAGAATCATCTCTTATTTTTGTGTCATAAACCTGGAATTAGACAAAAAATTATCAATAGAACTTAAATGCAGAAAATATAAAGATATACTAAAATGTATAAAATATGGTATGAATATATAAGATCAGAATTTTGATCTGTAGTTATTTGTATAAGTGGATATTCTATGAGTGGAGAATATTGAATCTAGACTTCAGCATTAAGAGTTAACAAAATGGCTTTAAAGGTTCTTGTCAAATGTTTAACATACATCCAGAGCTACTACTTGCTGGAGCTGATTTTTAAAAGGAATATGTTCATATGTTATCCTTGTTAGCAGGTTGCTACTTTCACAGTTTTTACAGTGCCTATAGATTTTTGTGCAATTTTAAAAAAGTGTTCCGACAAATAAAACTTGTCTACAGATCATAGAAGCAGAGTAGCCAGCCACCAGAGATTTCTTAAGTCTACAAAATCTCAGGTACCATCTCTACAAAATTTCAGACTGAATGGGGATTGAGATCCTGTCTCTACTCTTGTATTCCTGACTCTAACTCTGTAGTGTTGGGATTAAAGGCATACACAACTACTGCCTGGCCTTGTTTCTCTTTTAGACTGGTTCAATCTCATGTAGCTGAGGGTGGTCTTGAACTCTTGATTTTTCTACTTCTACCTGCAAAGTTCTGGGACTAAAGGTGTGTGTGTCCCCACTGCCTGATCTCTATGATTAAGTAGTAGCTGTATTCACCCTCTGATCTCTAGGAAATCTTTATTTGTCAGAATGCAAACAAAATATCTCTCTTTTTATCTAAACAAGATGTGAAGCTTTTAACTATCACAGAAAAACCTATATGTAATCAATAAAATTACTATATATAAATATATATAGGCAATAATTACATTAACAATGTCTAGTCCATTAGCATTTGATGAGAGGACCTCTCCTCTATGCTGAACTTAGTGGAAAAATACAGAGTCCGAAGATGACCCCACTGACCCTCCTGACCTGGCCCACTGCTGGAAAGTCCCCTGCAGTCCCCAAAGCAGAAAAGAACCTAAGGCCTCCTCCACACCAACCCTGAACAAAACTAGCCCAAACATGCCCAAGAAGAAATAATAAAAATAAAAATAGGTCAGACTGACCCCGAGCTCTGAGTATGCTAACCATGTGCTGACCACAAAATATGCAAACTACCCACTCTTCCTGTAATGTTATTATCATCTTAGTGCCAACCAATCAAAAGCCTGTCCTACTGTTACCCTGTATCCAGAGAATTCCCCAACAAGAGCCAATCAAATGACTTGTACCCTTATCCTCACATGACCCTAACTCACAGCTTTGGTCTATAAAAAGAGACACCCCTGCTGTCCTAACCAACCCTCCTGCATGGTTCTGCTGCGTTAGACGGCTGGAGTGGTTCATGAGCTAGCTCGTTCCTGCTCAATAAACCTTGATATTGCATTCCATTTCACCCTCATCTCTGGTGGTCTCTCTAGGGATGTGATCTTGGGCACAACATTTGGGGGCTCATCTGGGATCCTGAAGACCCCATCGGAGACCCCTAGAAGTCTGAAGGTTTGTTGACTTCCCTTGATAAGAGCACTCTTTATTTATGTCTGTCTGTGTGTGCCTGTTACTTTCGTTTCTGTAACAGCCAGCTGAAATCTGTATCTACAGGCTCTCACTGGGGCAGACGTGCCTGGACAGTGTTCCTGGAGGGAAAGAGGGATGCCTCCATCACCATTCTGGGCACAAGACTACCTGGTCCTGTGCTGTCTAGGGCCACTTCTGAGGTGGCCATCTGGTTTTGGCAACCGCCATCGGAGTGTGACCAGGAGCCACTCCTAACTATTCAAGGGCTTGTGTGGAGTCTGTTTGGGCCTACGTCCCTGAGAGGAGGGCAACCGAGGGCCCCTGTTTTGTCCCGGTACATTGTGCACATGTCTTTGTCTTTGTTTGGTGTTATATCTGTTTTGTTTCTCCTCTTCCTTTTCTGGTATTTGTTATCTCCCTCTGATCACACTATGGGGACCACTTCATCCTCACTCCTAGATTTGACTCTGGCTCACTGGCAGGATGTGAAATCTACCACCAGCAATCATGCTGTACTAGTCAGGAAGAAGAAGTAGATCACCTTCTGTGCTTCCAAATGGCCAACCTTTGGTGTTGGTTGGCCAACAGGAGGAACTTTTGATTTACCTACTATCCAACAGGTAAAAGACATCATCTTTCATCCCTGAACCAGACACCCCACCAGGTCCCCTATATTGTGACTTGGAATGGCCTGGTTGATAGACATGGACATCCCCTTCCATGGGTACATCCTTTCCTTGCTCCTGACTCTTCTTTTAGTTCTCAGGTGCTGATTGCCAATAATAAGACTAAAAGTGATGGAAAATCTATGCCTCCTGGGAAGAAATCCCTGTCTTCCAGGGAGGGAATACTGAGGAAGAAATCTTTCCACCACCCTACACTACACCCCGTCCTAATGTGCCCCCTACCTGTAGAGGGGGGACAGGGCCCTGAACAATAGTGGGTTGAAAGGGAGGGAGTGGGACCTGCATGTTCTTCAAGGAGTCGGCAGACTGGAACTCCCCAACCAACCTCAGTTACACTTCCCCTTAGATCAGTAGGGCCCCCTGAAGGGGATGGGAATCAGATGCTCCAGTATTGGCCATTTGCCACCAGTGATTAATATAATTGGAAAGCCCAGAATACCCCTTTTTCTAAAGATCCTCAGGACCTAGTGAATCTCTTGGAGATGGTCTTGTTCACCCACCAGCCCACCTGGGATAATATTAACCAGCTTTTGAGAGTGTTGTTTACTACAGAAGAAAGAGGCAGGATTCTAGAGAATGCCAGGAAACTGGTACCAGAACCCATCGGAGCCCCCTTGACTGACTTGAACCTGATTACTGTTGCCTTCTCTTCCACATGGCCAAACTGGGACTACAATACCACTGAGGGTAGGGAGTGTCTACAGGTCTACTGCCAGGCTCTGTTGGCAGGTCTCAAGGCTGCAGCATGCAAGCCTACTAATATGGCTAAAATTTATGATGTCAGACAAGGGAGAGATGAAACCTCTGCAGCCTATTTGGAGAGGTTGGTACAAGCATTTAAGCAGTATTCTCCTTATGACCCTGAAGCGGGGGAAGCACAGCAGGCAATTATACTTGCCTATATGAATCAGGCTGCCCCAGATATTAAAGTGAAACTGCAGTCACTAGAGAGACTAGGTGAAAAGAGTTTGAGAGATTTAATAGCAGTGGTGGAAAGAGTATATAATAAGAGAGAGACTAAGGATTAGATAGAAGAGTGGAGGGAAAGGGAACATAGAGAAAGGGAAGAAAAAAGAGATAACAGACAAGAAAGAAGTCTGACGAGAATTTTGGATAGACAAGAAAGAGAAATGAGGAAAGTGCTGGTGGCTGCGAGGGTTCAGGAAGGACGGCCAGAAAGGTCCCGGCCCAGACTGGGAAAGAATCAGTGTGCATTGCAAAGAAGAAGGACATTGGGCAAGAGAGTGTCCCAAAAAGAGGAACAAACCACTGCAGCACAATAATCCAGAGGCACAACTCAGTTCCATCCTAGCAGCCATAGGGGAAGACAGTGACTAGGGGAAACGGGGCTCGGCTCCCTCCCCGAGACCAGGGTAACCCTAAAGGTAGGGGGGAAACCTATCCAGTTCATGGTGGATACAGGAGCAGAAAATTTGGTCTCCTTAAAATCTGAAGGACCCCTGGCCACAAAGGAAACTTGGGTACAGGGGACCACAGGGACCAAGCCTTACAAATGGACTACTCGAAGAACCATAGATTTGGGAGCAGGATGAATAACCCACTCATTCCTGGTAATACTTGAATACCCCTACCCTCTGTTAGGGCACGACCTTTTGACAAAGATGAAAGCTCAAATACACTTTACAGATAATGGGGCCCATCTCATCTGTCCCAACCAGGAAACTGTGAGCGTATGTTTGTCTGTTCCCTTGAGGGAGGAGTACCGTTTGCATGAACCTACTAAAATAGCAATAGAGATAGATATAGAGCACTGGCTCCAGGCTTTTCCAGACTCCTGGGCAGAAACGGGGGTATGGGTCTGGCTGCACATAGACCCCCAGTGTTTGAAACCAGGAGTGGACCCGGTGAAAATCTGTCAGTACACATGAGTTTGGAGGCCCAGAAGGGGATAACTCCTCACATCAGATGACTCCTAGAACAGGGAGTATTACGGCCTATTCAATCAGCTTGGAACACCCCTTTTCTCCCCATAAAGAAGCCTAGCACCAGGGATTACTGACCAGTACAGGATCTCCGAGAAGTAAACAAAAGGGTAATAGATATCCAACCCATGGTGCCCAATACTTATACCCTCCTTAGCATGCCCCCCCCCAGAAGGTATGGTACACAGTCCTAGATCTTAAAGATGCTTTCTTTAGTCTCCCGCTTGCCCCAAATAGCCAACCTTACTTTGCCTTTGAGTGGCATGATCTGGATATTGGAATTAGTGGACAGCTGACATGGACTCGACTGCCTCAAGGGTTTAAGAATTTCCCCACCATCTTTGACAAGGCACTTCATGAACACTTGGGTGAGTACCGGGCATCCCACCCCAGAATATCACTGCTACAATATGTGGATGACATCCTGCTGGCTGCAACAACACGGAAAGAATGCTTACAGGGGATGGAGGACCTGTTGCAGACTCTTGGTGGATTAGGATATTGTGCCTCTGCCAAGAAGGCGCAGATCTGTAAGGAATAGGTGACTTATCTTGGCTATGTACTGGGGTGGGGGGGAGGGCAGGGCTGGCTAACAGGAGCCAGAAAGGAGACAGTGCTAAAGATACCTGCCCCAAAGACTGTTAAACAAGTGAGGGAGTTCCTGGGCTCCACTGGGTTTTGTAGACTTTGGATCCCTGGGTTTACTGAAATAGCCTGCCCCCTATATGAGGCCACAAATGACAAAGAACTAGTTTGGAAACCTGAGAGTAAACAGGCCTTTGAAAAGATCAAGAGAGAACTGATACAGGCCCCAGCCATTGGACTCCCAGACATTAACAAACCCTTCCTGCTAAAAGTGTTGCAAAGGGAGTACTGACCCAGAACATTGGCCCTGGAAGAGGCCGATAGCCTACCTGCCCAAAAAATTAGACACAGTAGCGGCGGGCTGGCCGCCATGCCTCCGCATCATTCTAGAGGAAACAATCTGGCCAATAGAGCTGCCAAAGAGATTGCCCTGGCAGACAATGCCATAGGGGCCCTACCCATACTGTCACTCTGCTCATCAAAGATGCAGACAAATTGACTGTAGGATAAAACCTTGAGGTCAGTACTCCTCATGCCTTAGAGTCAGTCCTGAGGCAACCTCCTGACCAGTGGATGAGCAATGTCTGAATGACTCACTACTAGGCATTACTACTAAATCCTGGTAAAATAACCTTTTTAACACCTAACTCCCTCAACCTGGCTACGCTGCTGCCTGACCTGGACCTGGAGGCTCCCTTGTATGACTGTGCTGAAATACTGGCACAGGCCTACTGCATACACCCAGATCTGCAGGACACTCTGTTACAGGGAGCTGAAGTGACCTGGTTCACGGATAGGAGCAGTTTCGTAAGGGACGGCCATAGGTATGTAGGGGAAGCAGTCACCACATCAGACTGTGTGGTATGGGCTGGAGATTTACCTGGTGGGATTTCAGCCCAGAAGGCAGAGTTGATAGCCCTGACTAAGGCTATACAACTAGGATGAGGTAAAAAGGTCAACATCTATACTGACAGCAGGTATGTGTTTGCAACCTTTCACGTCCATGGGGCAATATACATGGAGATGGGATTGCTCACTGCAGAGGAAAAGATCATTAAAAATAGGCAGGAAATACTGGGTCTGCCAGAAGCTCTGTGGTTACTAGAAAAGTTGGCTGTCATACACTGTCCTGGGCATCAAAAGGGGAATGACCTGATCTCTAGAGGAAACAATCTGGCCAATAGAGCTGCCAAAGAGACTGCCCTGGCAGACGATGCCATAGGGGCCCTACCCATACTGGTAGACCCGGGGCCCTGGAGTCTCCCACTGCTCCTAAGTATGACCCTCATGAAGAAACTTGGGCTGCCAAAAAAACTGGAGCATATAAGAAAGATGGTTGGTGGAGATTATCAGAAGGCAAGGTACTCCTCCCGAGACTAACAGGGAAAAGCTTAGTCAGGAGAATTCATTGGAC
Organism: Sigmodon hispidus; assembly: GCA_004025045.1. Lineage (NCBI taxonomy): Eukaryota > Metazoa > Chordata > Mammalia > Rodentia > Cricetidae > Sigmodon > Sigmodon hispidus. The sequence goes on from PVIH01011573.1 coordinate 48,864, forward strand.
AACCCACCTTGGAACACATAAGATGAGAGAATTGCTTGCCGAGTCTCCCCTCCTGATTCGACATCTAGAACAGCTGATCAAAAAAGGTGTGACCAAATGTTTGGCCTGTCAGATTATTAATGTCCACAAACCCTCCAGGGAAAAGGGGACCCGAATGAAAGGAGCCCGCTCTGGGTCCTACTGGGAGGTAGACTTTACTGACATGACACCTGGCAGGTATGGGTATAAGTACCTATTGGTCTTTGTAGACACTTTTTCAGGATGGACTAAAGCTTTCTCCACCAAATATGAACCAGCTCACATAGTGGCCAAGAAGCTTTTGGAAGAAATTCTCCCCAGGTTTGACTTCCTTTCTATGTTTGGGTCAAATAATGGCCCTGCTTTCATTTCTCTGGTAAGTTAGGAAATAGCCACTGCACTGGGGTCCAAATGGAAATTACATTGTGCATATAGACCCTAGAGTTCAGGTCAAGTTGTTGAGAGAGTGAATTGGACACTAAAAGAGACCTTGACTAAATTGGCCTTAGAGTTTGGTAGGGACAGGTGGCACTCCTTCCTTATGCCCTCTTTAGAGTCAGGAACACCCCACATCAGTTGGAGGCTATGCCATTTGAGATACTCTATGGGATCCCACCTCCCCTTGTTCCTAGCTTACAGACTGACTTGCTCCTACCTCACAACAAGGTAGACTTGATACAAAGCCTAAAGGCCTTGTCCAGAGTACATGTAGATTTATGGCCCTGACTTAAGGCAATTTATTCTTCTGCTTTACCCCACAAGCCACACAACCTCCAACCCGGTGGGTAACTAGGTTCTGGTACGGAGACACCATCATAGGACACTGGAACCCCAGTGGAAAGGCCCCTACATGGTAGTCTTGACAACACCAACAATGCTAAAGGTTGACAGGATTGAGGCCTGGGTACACCACTCCCAGGCCAAGAAGATATCTCCTGACCACCAATGGAAGGTTCAGGCCGACCCTGACTACCCTCTCTGGATAAAGCTGTAAAAAGGACCAAGAGATATGGCAATGGATATGGATGGAGCTGCCGGCTGCTGATCCGAGGGCTTTTCCTTGTGCTAACCCTGTCCCTGGCAGAGACATCACACCAATCCTGGAACTACACATGGGAAGTGCTCTTGGACCGAGGAAAGGTGATATGAGCTGCCTCCAAGATGACCCATGATGGAACTTGGTGGCAGCACCTGTTCCCTGACCTTTGTTGCATGGCTCTAGGAACGGCGGGACCCTGGGGACTGTAGGGACACCCAAGCGAGGGGTGTCCCATGGACAGTGCCCGGGATACCCACTTGTGTGATACCCTCCGGGGCGCAGCACCACTGGGCAGTTTGACTTCTATGTGTGCCCGGGGCCCACCCACCGGGATCATTGGAGTTTTAGAACCTGCAGAGGTCGAGACAGCTTTTACTGTAAAAACTGGGGGTGCGAGACGACAGAGGATGCCTACTGGAAACCTTCCTCCTCCTGGGACTATATTAAGGTGGTTAGGAATTTCACTGTTCCTGGCCGACCAACTGGATGAAGATCTGTCAGCATTGCATCCCGATAATAAGGGGACATGCCCTAAAGGGGACTGGTGCACCCCCTTGAAAGTTTCCTTTACCGACTATGGGATGGGATGTGGATATTCCCAATGGAAGGGTTCTGGGTTCCAGTGAGGATTGAGGCTATACCAGGGAACTAATCAACTAGGATTCTTCATCAGTAGGCTAGTTACAACCCCCCAGGGGCCCAAAGACCCGAGGTGATTGGGCCTAATGTGCTTCTAAAGCCACTGCCCCAGCTACGTTCCCCAACCCCGACTACTCCTACTGAGACCTTGCGCAGCCCTCGGGGAAGAATGCTGCTTTTATACAGACCACACTGAGGTCACTAGAGATGGCATGGCCAAAGTCAGAGAGGGACTTGAGAAGCGCTGTAGGGACAAAGAAACCAAGTATGGTTTGAATCATGGTTCTCATATTCCCTCTGGTTGACAACTCTTATATCCACTCTAGTAGGACCCTTGGTCCTCCTTCTTCTCTTGGTGACCCTGCGCCCCTGCCTCCTCAACATACTGGTACGGTTTGTTAAGGAACACCTCAACACCATTCAACTTATGGTTCTAAGAAACAACAGGTATCACCCCTTGCCCACTCATGATTGAGTCATGCACAAGATAAAGGGGGGAATGAGAGGACCTCTCCTCTCTGCTGAACTTAGTGGAAAAATACAGAGCTGGAAGGTGACCACACTGACCCTCCTGACCTGGCCCACTGCTGGAAAGTCCCCTACAGTCCCCAAAGCAGAAAAGAACTCAAGGCCTCCACACTAAACCTGAACAAAACTAGCCCAAACATGCCCAAGAAGAAATAATAAAAATAAAAATAGGTCAGACTGACCCCCAGCTCCGAGTATGCTAACCATATGCTGACCACAAAATATGCAAACCACTCACTATTCCTGAAATGTTATTTTTGCCTTAGTGTCAACCAATCAAAAGCGTGTCCCGCTGTTACCCCATATCCCACCCTAGTTCCCAAAGAATTCCCCAGCAAGAGCCAATCAAATAACGACTTGTATCCTTATCCTCACATGACCCTAACTCACAGCTTTGGTCTATATAAAGAGGCCCCCCTGCTGTCCTAACCAACCCTCCTGCATAGTTCCACTGTATAGGAGGTCTGGAGTGGTTCACGAGCTAGCTCGTATCTGCTCAATAAACCTTGCTATTGCATTCCACTTCACCCTCATCTCTGATGGTCTCTCTAGGGATGTGACCTTGGGCACAACATTTGACAACTTAGAGAGAAAATATTCCATTATTTACCTTCTTTTGGTGAGCCTCAAGTTTTTATCTAATTCATTTTCTATTCTAAGTTGCATTACCAACCCCCACTTTTCCTTTTATATCTTATTCATTTTGCACCTGTTTAGGGAGTTTCTTTTTGGAGTCTGGTTATAAGAAAAACAATAACTATCTAATCTTCAACTGCATCAGAGACCTGAGGAGATAATAATAGCTGAGTAAACAAAAGTTTAGAGTAAACAACTTCCAATATTAGAAAGTGACAGAAACATCTGACTTCCTGGATAATCACTCAAGGTTCCTCTGCAATGTTGATGCTTCCATGTTTGGCCTATAGGCTTAGAATATCTGTTAGACTTATCTATGAAGAAGAATGTTTGAGCGACTATGGTACCTTGTCTTGGCAAAGTTCTGCTGTAACTTTTTTTTGTGTGTGTACTGTTTGGCCAATTTAGACATCATATTGTCAGTGGTCAAGGCAAGGGTAATTTCTGACCCAGTGGCTAACTTTTACCACAAAGAAAGTAAACTCTAAATGGAGCTTCTTCAATGCTCATCATCTTCTCTAAAGTTGATTGGTGCTGCCAGAAGCAGACATGTCTTATTGTCATAAAAAAAGACCTGTTATTAAAACATCTTAAATGTCTTAGTCTTTAGATTTTTGAAGTGTTTGAAGACCACTTGCCTATGTAAATATATCTTTGTTTGTCCTTGAAAACATATCTAACATGACTACAAGTTTGATTGTTATAGATGACTGATTACTAACCTGCATTTATTTATTATCATAAATGGTTTGTAATAATAACTTTCAAGGACTAAAAATTTACATTTTATTGTTAGATGAGCTGTATAAATACAATACCTTGAACAAGACTAGAAATGTGTGTATAATATTTTATAATCAAAATAACTTTAAATTTGTATCAATATGAAGTCCATATCAATGAAAAATATTTAAAACTAGTAGCTCATTTTTTGGCTTAAGAGTAGATTCAATTATCTGCCTTTTGAGCCTATCATTTTTTTCTTTCTCTTTTTAACATACCAAGCACTGTTTCTGCTCTCTTCCCTCTTTCCAGTCACCCCCAAGTTACTCCATTATTTACTTATCCTATCTTGGTGAGGATCACCCCTCCATCCACTCCCCAGAGAGGATAAAGACTCTCAGGGGGAATCAATAGACACTGGTATATTAAGTTTAGGCAGAACCAAGCCACTCCCCTCAGCATCAAGGCTGAGCAAGGTTTCCCTTCATAGGAAACAGGCTCCAAAAAGGCAATTCATGTACTAGGGATAAACTCTGGTCCCACTGTCCAAGGGTCTACAAACTATCTAAGACACACAACTTTCACCCACATTCAGAGGTGCTGGGAGCCATAGAAATATGAAGTAGTAACTCAGTTGATACCAACAAGGCTGATCCATCAGAGCCAATGACCCTGGTAAAGGTAAAGCCAAAATCTCAAGGAATTTTGGTATTGATTGCCTTTGAATGTATTAACTGTTTCCTATAAAGGATTTCTTGTGTATGATTATAGCTTTCCAATTTTTTGTTTCCCTGGAATTTATTTCTCAGAAACTTTTAGCAGTGTGATTTCTCATTTATTTGGTACAATTTTCCCCATACATTTGGGGATGTATGGATAATTTCTCCTATCTGTGTGTGAAAATAGTCACACAGACAAGATCTCTTTTCTCACAAATCAGGTCTTTGTTACTTTGCCTGCCCTGCAATTATCTTCACTAGTAAACATCTGGGCAGAGTCAGCCCTCAACAAAGTAACCCATTTGAAACTTTTCTCAGATTATTCAAGGACAGCTACAGGTAGTTGATGCACTCACTGGTATGTCCTAAATTTACCACCCCTACTGATAAGAGAACTATCTGGAGCTGACTAATCTTAGACCTTTTAACTCCCTGTATTTGCACCTAGATTCATTAACACAGGATCCTAATTTATAGGTTTATGGTTTGTGATATAAGGAAAAAGGTAATTTACCAAATCCTAGTGGCAAGTATCAAAACAAACATTTATTCTGAAGCACCCCACCATAAGACCCGAGATGCCAAAGGTATCAGGCTCTGTTTTGTGTGTGTGTGTGTGTGTGTGTGTGTGTGTGCAAATTAAACCTTTACAGACTCCCTCCTAGGGAAAGTGCTACAGCAGAACAAAAGCTGCAGGCTTCCCTCCATTGTTTACTCAGGTCACCTAGCAACCAGGAACACTCACCCTTCCTGTCAGAAAAGCAGCTGCTTGAAGACCTTATAGAAAATTTGTTCATGTCTTTTTGCTGATTAATAAACTTTTAACTTATGCCTCACACATTTAGGATTGTAGTTAAAGCACATGATCTTCTCCCTTTTAGATTACCTTGTTTTTCTAATTTTTAGCTGATCCCCAGCAGAAGAACCTTGGCAAGCCACCTCCATCTTTGTCAGAAAATTGATGCCAGCATGGGTATATAAGCCTATGCCTTCATAGGCATAGTCATCATGCCAATAAAGATGAAGTAAGAAAAGAAAAATTGCTGTGAGTTTAATTAAATCTTTGCATATTTCCTTACCAGCCAGAAGCATATCTCTTAGATCCTGAGAGAAAATCTTGTTGGGGCTGGTCTCCAAAGATTTTCATTACAGAGGGCCTATTTTAGTCTCATGCAGGTTCCCCAACTCTTAGCCCAGAGCCAGTGAGCTCTCAGTCACTCTGGTCAGCTGCCTCTGTGGGCTTCCTCATCATTTTTTTTGACCCTTTTGCTCATACACTCTCTCCTTCTCTTTGACTGGACTGGAAGCCTAATCTAGTCCTTAGCTAAGGTTCTCTACAGCTGCTTTCATCGGCTGCTGCTGAAGGCTCTATGATGACAATTAGGGTGGTCATTAATTTGATTACAAAGACCAGTTTAGGCATCCTCTATACTATTGCTTAGAGTCGTAGCTGGGGTCATGTTTGTGGGATTCTTGATTATTTCCCTAGCATCATGTTTCTCCCTAACCCCAAATTCCTCTATCAAGATATCTATCTTTGCTCTCCCTCTCAGTACCTCTCACAATTAACCACCCCATTCTCTCATGTTCCCTTTCCACCTTGTTTTATCCCTTGCCCCTACTATGATCCCAATTTACTAAGGAGAACTTATTTATTTCCCCTTCCCAGGGGGATCCATTAATATATCTCATGTTTTTCCCTGTTACTTAGCTGCTCAGGGGTTGTGAGTTGTGGCCTGGTTATTCTTTGCTTTATGTCTAAAATCCACTTATGAGTGAGTACATACTGTGTTTATCTTTATGTGTCTGTGTTGTTACCTTACTCAGGATGGTGTTTTCTGGTTTCTTACATTTACCTGCAAATTTCAGGATTTCATTTTTTTTTCTTATTTTACTGTTGAGTATTACTCCATTGTGTAAATGTACCACATTTTAAAAATCCAGTTATTTATTTGAGTGGCATCTAGGTTTTTTCCAGGTTCTGATTTTATGAATAATGCTGCTATGAAGATAATTGTGCAAATGTCCTTGTGGTATGAATATGCATCCTTTGGATATATGCCCAATAGTGGTATTGCTGGATCATTTGGTAAATTATTCCCAGTTTTTTGAGAAACCATAATACTTCTTTCCAAAGTGGCTGTACAATTTTAAATTCCCACCAGCAATGGAGGAGTATTACCCTTACTCCATATCTCCCCCAGCATAGACTGACATTAGAGTTTTTAATCTTAGTCATTCTGGCAGGTATAATATTGTATCTCAGAGTTATTTTGATACTCATTTCTCTGATGGCTAAGAATACTAAGCAATTCTTTCAGTGTTTTTCAGTCATTTGAGATTCTTCTTTTGAGAATTCTCTAGATCTGTACAGCAGTTTTAAATTGAATTATTTAATTTTTTGATCTCTAGTTTCTTGAATTCTTTGTACATTTTAGAGATAAGCCCTTGATCAGATGTAGGGTTGGTAAAGATATTTTTCTATTCTGTAGGCTGTCCTTTTGCTTTTTGGATCATGTCCTTTTCCTTGCAGAAGCTTCTCAGTTTCACGAGGTCCTATTTATTAATTGTTGCTCTCAATGACATTACTATTGGTGTTATATTTAGGAAGTGGTCACCTGTGCCAATGCATTGAATATGATTTTCCTCTTTACTTTTTATCAAATTCAGTGTAACTGGATTTATGTTGAGGTCTTTGATCTAGTTTGACTGAAGTTTCCAATCAAATTGACTTAAGAAGCTGGTATAACCATCCTAATACCAAACAAAATAGGCTTCAAACTAAAACCAATTAAAAGAAATTAGGAAGGAGATTACATATTCATCTCAAGAAAGATCTATCATCATGTATATGTGTGTGTGTAATTTTTCAATTATATTAACATAAATAACCTAAAAATTGTATCAATATACAAAAATATAACCCAATATAAAATATTTAAAACTAGTAGTTCAAAATTTATCTTTGGGTGGTGATGGTGTTTGTCAGATTAGTGGTGTTACCATAGTTCAGGTGGAATTGTCATTATAAGACCCCTGTCATCTTTTTGGAGACTTTAGAGACCACATTAGGTCAGATTATTCCTTTCCTTGGTAATTTTTTTTCTGGGTAGTTCTATCCTCTTCTTTGAGTGTGTATTTGTTCAAAGTTTTTTGAATTCCTCAAGATGACTGCTTTTAATTTCCTGAAAAGACAAGAATAAAATCCTGCCCAACTGTAACTTTGGGAAATTTCACTTTTGGCAAGTTAGATCTGATCAAATGTAAAGCACTTTTTAGTTTTATAAGTTAGTTTAGATTGAATGGTTATTGTGTTTGATGAAATATCACCTCTTCTAATCAGGAGGTTTCTCTTGTTCATATCTAATTTTTATTAATTTTGATTTATGATTTCTCCTTATGTTTTTGTTTTGTCTTCTAAAGCTGTCTTTTCATCCAGAGTATTTTTTATAATATGCATTAAGTCCTTTAATTGCTCTGGGAAAGAGCTTCCTACATGGTGACAGGGAATGACATAGGAGCCTGCACCAGGTCCCAAAACCATTTTCTGATGGTAAAGGGTTACCCTGTCTGAAGACCAGGTTTCAATAGCACTGTGATTAAGTCTCTCTAGTCTTGTGGTACAACTCTGTTATTAGTTGACTGTGAATATAACATCTGTTTCACAGAAGGTGAATGCACACCATATGGTACTATCACTTCTTTAAATCTCCACAAATCTAAAATTTCCAAAGAAATTCAGTCAGCTCTTATATAGACTTGAGGATATCTGTCACTTAGCAGTTGTTCCTATAAAGTGACTGAATAAATTCAGCTTGATTTTTTTGAAAACCTTAAGCTGTTTCTCTCTAATTTTATAATGTAAGGTTGGTTCTCTTTTAAATTTCTCTGTTTGGCTCTGAATACCTTTATGATATGTTTTAATAAGTTTGTTTAAGACAAATATCTTGGCAGTCCAATCAACGAACTGTTTAATAGATAAACTAAGAATTATCAAATGGACAATAAGAGTTATCAAAATGATAATTAACACTATGTCAATCTTGGTTGCAGTGATTAGTGATTCATTTAATTTTTTCATTTTTAAACTATTTGTTGTGTAAATATACAGAGATATAACTCCTCTCATCATAGTAGTGTTGTCTATTTTAACATGTGGGAAAAAAAAAACTTTCTTTCTTTTTTTTTTTTTAACTAGTTCCCTACTTTAAGAATTTCCAATTGTCTCACCAAATCTGCTAATGATGAAAGTAAAGTGTGAGACTGAATGTTGCTGCGGAGAAGAGTAGAAGCCCAAGAGGGCAGCTACCTAATGTGGGAATAGCTCAAGGAGGAGGCTTAGGGAAGTCCTACAACCCACATTCCACACCATGGCTTATAGCCATTTCATAATACAGAAAGGCATCAAGTTCAAATTTATAAGTTCCAGTGTTCTACAAGTCTCAGCCTTGTAAAAGGCCAAAGTCTAAGTCTCTTCTGAGATTCATGCAATCTCTTAACTATAATCACCTGTAAAATCAAAAAGTAGATCACATACTTAGAATATATAATGACATAGGATATACATTACTCTTCCAAAATGGTGCATAGTGAGGAACTACTGGACCAAAGCAAGACTGAACACTAGCTGGGAAAACTCCAAACTTTGCAGCTCCATGTCGGATATGTCAAAACTTTCTTCAAATCTCTGATACTCTTAAATCTTTGTAGACTGCAACATACATCTTTCTCTTGGGCTGGTTCCACTCCCTGTTAGCAGCTTTACTTGGTAGGCATTCTAAAACTCTGGAATCTCCAACATATTTGTGTCCAAGGAAATTAAATTCAAGGAAATTCAGGCTTGACCTTCATAGCTTTGTGCATTGGCCTTTCTAAGCCTCTATGCAGGAACACCCATGCTGCATGCCTGGCTTCAACAGCTTTTCTTCTGTTCTTAACTCTAAAGCCAGAACCATATGGCCAAAGCTGCCAAGATCTGCTGCTTGCTGGGCCTGAAACATGTCCTTTCTCATTCAATTATATCTTCACAAAACTTTTTCTTTTTTATGGTCTCCTTTACTGTGTAAGCCTGGCTGACTTGGAATTTGTTCTGTAGGCCAAGTTGGTCTTGAACTCAAAGATCTTGAATTCCCTTTTACAAGTTATATGTTTAGCTGGGTGGGGTCATGCTCTGAGGTCATCACTCCCTTTATTCCATTTATCATACAGATTTTTAAAAATTTGTTTATCTCCTTGAACACTAGATTTTCCTTCATTCTACTTCCCAATGCCTATTTTCTCCCTGAAATGTACAGGTTTTTTTTAATTCTTGCTTACTTTGCCCCTTTTTATTATAGATCTGTATAGAAGTGATACCAATAATGACATGACAGAGTTAATGCTGTTAGCCTTTAAGAGCCATGCCCTCTGAACTCTGACATATAGCTATGACCTCCGCTGGGCTCTAATGTTAGGCCCGCTGTGAAACAAGGTTCCCACAGGCATCTCACTCTCTCACTGCCTTTGTCTAGGGAGCCTCCCTTAACTCTTTCTTCCTCTTCTCTTTCTCTCTCTTCTCACATTCCCGGCCATTATAATCATAATCTCCCTGTTAATTATAACCATATTCATCTGACAATAAAGCTCTTTTGTACATAGAAATAGCTGTTAAGAGTCTCCTGCTATCCACCGCTGCCCTTCTCCTGTGTTCCCACCTGCATCCATAGAATCTGGCACCAGATAACTGGGTATATGCAAATCATGCCAAAATATACATAAAATTCTAACAAATACTAGGCTCTTTTGAAAGTTCCTTTGGCAATCCAACTAATTTAAAACTCTTCAATTTAGGCTCAGGTAGAATTTTTGGACAAAGGCAAAGATTAGCCACTTACTTTACCAAAATATTACAAGAAGAATCTGTAGTCCACATATTAATATTCTTCTTCTGGGAAACATTTTGAGACAGGTCCCTAAAGTTCAAATCACCCCCAGTACAACTGTCTTCTGTATTTCTACTAAAATGATCCATTAAGTCCTACTTAAAGCATTTAACTGCTTTTCTAATCCAACGTCCCAAAGTCTACATTCCTCCAAACAAAAACATTGTCCAGCCTATCAGCATTAACTTAGTCCTTCATACCAATTTCTATCTTAGGGTTTTATTACTGTAAAGAGACATTGTGGGGCAACTGTTAAAAAAACAAGACAAGACAAAACAAAAACAAACAAACAAACAAAAACAAAAAACCCCAATATTTAAATTTTTAATGTTTTAAACCCCAACATCACATCTCCTCCATCAAGGCCATACCTCCTAATAGTACTAGTTACTATGAGCCAGTGGTGGCAATTTTCTTTTAAACCATCACAAGAATAAATATCCTGAATCATGGACTTTCATTTATTAAGAGCTTAATTTGAATCTTAATGCCCTGTGCCTTGCAAAATTCAGCAAATATTTACTGAATAGCTCTTTGAGTGTTCTGTCATGGGCAAAGAGTAAAGACTGGAAACCTTGGGCTGAGGGCTTAATAGTTTCCATGCATCATGTAGATGCTCTAAATGTGCCAAGGGAAACCTGGTTTTCTCCATTTTAGAGTCAGTGAATTTATACAGATGTTTTGGGAAGTTGGTTTGCAATGGGCTTCTAAATGAGAGACCTTGAAGAAGTTTGGGGTGCATGCTTCCACTGGTCCAACTCTCCCAGGTTGATATGGACTAGAAAACATTTCAGTAATATAGTAAATCATTAGGTATTGGCTGAATGCCCAGGGTTTGTTCCTTTGTTGAGGATTCAGTGGTAAAGTGTCTGGCACTAAGCCTGACATAAAACTTCTCAGTAAAAAGCAGATGAATTTCTTCTTTCTTTCCCTCTTCTCAGTCACTTTAGTACCTCTTAACACAATATGCAACTAAAGAAATGATCAAATTCTCTCTTGAAACACAGTAGCCATAGCTCAGGTTCTTCTCCATATGCTAGTACAAACTCTGCTCCATATTAATCTAAAATCTCAAGTACAAATGGTTAGATTCTTCTCAGGCTCCCGAAGAGTAACACTCAATGCATGAATTATAGACTGATTCTTTTTTTAAATTGATGTTTAAAAATGAACAAGTTCCCTGCTGAATGTTGTAAAGAATGTGGAGTCTCCTCATTATTTGCTAATCTGCTGCCTTTCCCCATCTTCTGTGTAACTCCATTGACAACTGAAGGTAGGGAAAGACTAACAGGAGTTTCTGTCTGATCTGCTTTATGAGATTTGACTTAGAGTGAGACTGAAATAATGCTTTGACAACAGAGTTGCAAATGACAACAACTTTGATGAGATAAAATGAACTTCAAAATTAATACAAATGTATTCTACATTTTGATTCTTCAAATAGAAGGCAAAGATTTTTTTTTCCTTATGAAATGAGGAAATTAGTGGAGAAATGCAAGTCAGATATAGGCCATTTCCTATGGAGGAGATACTTGAAATGAGGTTTCTTTAGACTGTGAGATTCTGTATTTTAAGAAAAAATGAGCCTTTATGCTTCCAGAAGTCCCTAAGCCCATTGCTGTGGAGGGAACTGTAGAACTCCTGAGGGACAGGGAGCTGCCCCAGGATCTATCATTCATTGTCTAGGCTGCTCATTCATATTCAATGTATTTGTTACAGAAATTGACAGAATCTTGCAAGTGACTTATTTGTTTTTATATTCTTTACTTTCCTGATAAATGGGTAAAATTACTGAAAATCCTGGTTTACTCTTTGGGAAGAAAACAAAGTTTATATCTGATTTCTGCTTCATGGTATATTTGGCCAATAGAGTGTGAGTTGTAGAATAAGTAGTGGGCTATGGTTTGTAACTATTTGAAAGACCCAATTATCTCTTAATATTTATTCTTTCAAAATCTTTCCACTGATCTTATGACTCAATATGAAGATGAAAATATTGAATGATAAGAGATAGTTCAAAATTGAGAGCAAATGGGGTTTTTATTATCTTTCAAGCATCCCTACCTTTTATTAAAAGTTAATTTACAAAGCAATAGGTTTAATTATGAGATTTTATGTGTGTCATAAAGTTTTCTCATTCTTCCTTCTGCTTTCTCCACCACTCTACTCTCCCTTGTCATTCCCCTTTCTTACTCCAAATTCTTTTTTTGTCCTTTATTATTATTATTATTATTATTATTATTATTAACAAAGAAGTCACACTTTCTATCCTTGTATATCCTTATTCAAGGTCCCTTCCCCCTCCCACCACATCAGGTCATTCTTTCTTCTCCACAAATCCCCATCCCCTCCCTGGGCAGGCAGCAGACAGTCCCATGGTCCCACTGAACCACTATTGCTTAGTTCAGTCTCCACTCCTGGCAGATCCAGTTTTCTCCCCCCAACCTCAAGAGTGAGTCAGGTGTTCCTCTAGGGGGAGTGGGATCCAAGGTGTCAGTCCAGGGTGTTTCTGATCCCAAGCTGTTCAGTGGTTGTGGTTTGCTGCTTGGGCATGTTTGGCTTTTTTTCTTGTTTGTTTGTTTAGAGATCACTAGTGAGTGAGTACATCCCCTGCTTATCTCTCTGAGTTTGTGATACCTCGCTCAAGAGGATATTCTCCAAATCCATCCATTTGCCTGCAAATTTTAGGATATCATTTTTTCTTACTGCTGAGTAGTACTCCATTGTGTAGATGTACCACAGTTTGTTAATCCATTCTTCAGTTGAGGGACATCTAGGGTGTTTCCAGGTTCTTGCTATTACAGATAATGCTGCTATGAACATAGTTGAGCTAATGCCTTTGGAGTGTGAATGTGCCTCTTTAGGGTATACACCCAGAAGTGGTATTGCTGGGACCTTGGGGAGATTGATTCTCAATTTTCTGAGAAACCGCCATACTGCATTCCAAAGTGGCTGAACAAGCTTGCACTCCCACCAACAATGGAGGAGTGTTCCCCTTGCTCCCCATCCTCTCCAACATAGGCTGTCCTCTGTGTCTTTTATCTTAGCCAATCTTACAGGTATCAGGTGCTATCTCAAAGTTAATTTTATTTGCATTTCTCTGATGGCTAAAGATGATGAGCACTTTTTCAGGTGCCTTTCAGCCATTTGTAATTCCTCTGCTGAGAATTTCCTTTTTAGATCTGAACCCCATTTTTTGATTGGGTTATTCAAGGTTTTGGGATCTAGATTCTTGAGTTCTTTATATGTCTTAGAGATCAGTCCTCTCTCACTTGTAGGGTTGGTGAAAATCTTTTCCCATTCTGTAGGCTGTCGTTTTGTCCTATTGACAGTGTCTTTGGCTTTACAGAAGCTTCTTAGCTTCAGGAGATCCCACTTATTGATTGTTGTTCTTAGTGTTTGTGCTACTGGTGTTATTTTTAGGAAGTGGTTGCCTGTGCCAATTTGTAGAAGTATATTTCCCACTTTCTTTTCTATCAAGTTTAAAGTGGCTAGGTTAATGTTGAGGTCTTTGATCCACTTGGATTTGAGTTTTGTGCAGGGTGACAGGCTCATATCCATTTGCATTTTTCTACACACTTCCTTCCAGCTATGCCAACACCATTTGTTAAACAGAACTATTCTATTAAACCTGAAAATATTTAAGAATTAATTTCAGTACAATGTCCTAAGATTTACACTGTGAACACTTTATAGTACCTTTAAAATATTTGATGTAAAAGAAAAATATCTTGACCTCTAGGATAAAAAGAAAAGAAAACAGATGCTTTTTTTTTTTAAAAAAAAAAAGACAAGATGTCTAAAAATTACAAGCAAAACATTAAGAATTTTAAAAATGACATTTGATTGATTGATCATTTAAGATAATAGATTTCATGATAATACATGTATATTGTATAGCTAGATTGTATTCACTATCATTACCATCCACTGTTTCCTCTCAATACGACTGATTCTTTTCAAATTTCATTTTTGCAAATGGCCTAATTTTGCTTTTCTTTATGGTTGACTAAAATTCCATTGTTTGTATATACTACTTTTTCTTTATCTGATCACATTCTGATAGCTGATCCCAGAATTTGGTTATTGTAAATAATGTTACAATAAACATTCTCATCCAAGTATCTTTGTGAAGAACATTTTCTTAAGGTGCATTTATGTATCTACCCATAGACATATGTTATATCTAACTTTGCCTTGATGATGAAAATAGAGATGTTTCTATAAATGGCTGTCATCTTCAGATACCATCTATAAATGTTGATCATGACAGCTCTCAATGCCTTACCTACTGTAAGGCAAACCATAATACTTGTTAAATATATACGTAGAAGTATATGAATGTGAAGTTATTGTATACTATTACTGAGATAATATATACCTTAAGTTACCTTTACTAGAATGCAATTTACATAACAGAAATTCTTCCTTTGAATGTTATCAATCATATATTTTTTGGTGTATTTATAAATTTGTATAGGAAAACTTACTAATTAAATTTTAGAACATCCCCAATCCCCAGTGATTCCTAAAAAGCACATTTTTGATACTAATCAGCCCTACTTCTCTTTCCCCTCAGGCTCGCACAGGCAATCACAAACACTTATTTCATATTGGATTTTCTCTTTCTGGATATCTTAAACAGAATCACACAAAACTGGCCTTTGTACCTTGTTGTTTATTTGAAATAGTGTTTTCAAGGCTTATCTGTATTTTAACCTTTGCATGAATAAATCATTTTTTTCCTTACCATTCCTACAACTTTTCTTTAATATTTGGACAAAAACCAGGGCCCCATGCAGGCTAATAAGAACTCAGACATTCAGATGGATCCAAGTTTGTGGAGTATAACAATCCTTCTATAAGTATTTATCTGCAACTATTTGTGTAGACATATCTTAAATTTATGGGTACAGTTATTATGCATAACTGTTATAAATTTATTTTGATATATGTATTCATATATAGAATTGAAATTACTGGCTTGTGTGTCTGTGTATTTAAAACAGGAACGCTCTGCAAAAGTTATTTTCCAAAGTGATTTTACCATTTTATGTAAGCAATAACCTTTATCTTTATTGAAGTGTAAGTGAAGATAGAATTCTGTATATTTAAGGGTACAATATGATGCCTGTACTCTCATCTACTATTCACAATACCAAAGATGTAGAAACAACTAAGATGTCCATCAACAGATAATTGGCTAAGGACAATTTGCTAAATTACGAGGAATTTTTAGTCACCCATCATATGTGTTCATATGAGAACACATGAATAAGAAAGATATAGCTGCTTAGATATAAAATATGAAAATATTGAGTCCATCAAAGCAGAGGATAAAGATGATGATCATTAGATGAGGCATAAGGAGATGGGAAGATAATAATACCCTATTTTAATATTGTGTGTGTATGTGTGTGCATGTTGTGTGTGTGCGTGTGCAAGTATGCAAGCACATCCTGCAGCACCAGTGTAAAAGTCAGAGAGTAATTCACATGACCCTCTTCTACTACTACATGAGTTTTGGTGATTAAATTCAGGTCTTTAGCTCAGCAGCAGGACTTTTACCTGCTGAGGCATCTTGCTGAACCCCAGTAATACTATTTTAATCTCCAGTGTTGATGAAAAGGTTTATTCTGGCTTGGATACTTGTAGCAGGAAATCATGGACTGTACAGGTGTGGGGGTTGCAGCAGAGCACAGGGCTGGGAGGGGCATGGTCGCTGAGACGGCACCTGGAGAGACGGAAGTGGAGCGCTCACAAGGAGGCGGGGCTTCCGGTCCATCGCGGGGAGGCTGCGGGTCAGCACAGCAGCTTGGCGCGTTGCGAAAACCTCCTTTTGTAAGTGATTCTAACAAAATAAACCTCATTTAAAACATACCTCTTGGCGGCAGGTTTATACCATGATAATTGGCGCCTGAACACAGGGCTAATTCCACAAACCTGCCGGTTCCGCGCTCGCGGACGGAGCTGGTCTGAACGGCCGCCAGGTTCTGCGTCTGCGGATGAAGCTGGTCTGAATGACCGCCGGGTTCCGTGCCCGCGGATGGAGCTTTGGCCCCCATCTGCACAAGTATTCGGTATGTAGCCAGGAAGGAATCTACGTGCGACAGAACTCCTGAGACCCAGTTCTGATGGTGCATGCCTGGTAGGATTTGTTGAAACATTTAACAGAGACCCTCTCAGCTGAACCGCCACCTGGTTTCAAGCACCATTGCTGCTGCACTATGACACCTGCTGACTGTAAGTCCTCATTACATCTGAGTAAGGCAATTTTTCTTTCTTTTCTTCTAAAATGTCCGATCAGATAAATGTCCACAATTTTACTCACTTTTTCACAATGGTGATAGAGGATTATTTCCAGGATTACGCATTTGGAGGTTATCTCCACCCAGGAGTCCATTTGCTTTTTTGTGTGATAATATATTTCATACCTACTTATTTTAAGGGATCTCAACATAGAGAGTATGAGGCTAAGATGTCTGGCATGGATGAACATATTAAGACATTCCAGAAACTCATTGTTTCTATGGAAGAGAGGTCTACTTTGATCACAGAGGAATTTAGAGCTCATATTGATGAAAATTTTAGAAAATTGGATGAAAAATTTAAAAAAATGGATGAAAATTTTGTTAGAAAGGAGTACAGAGCTCATGTTGATGAAAATTTTAGAAAATTGGATAGAAAATTTAAAAAAATGGATGAAAATTTTAGGATAACGGATGGAAACTCTAGGAAATTTGAACAGAAGATAGTGGAAAGGGTAGATGTGGAGACTGGGAGAATGTTCCATTCTATGAAATTATTGGAGAGATCATTTATAGAAGACTTTAAAACACTGGAAAAGACCATTACCACTAGGTTGCAAGATTATGAGGCTTGCTTGGAGATTTTAGAAAAGGATTTTGAGGTGACACCTGCTCAAGATAATCCAGAGCCCCCTCTTAAATGGTGCTACTGCAGGGAAGGTTCTTTACCTAGAGTGGTTACCATGAGGGGACTACCCCCTGTCCCTCCAGCTGTATTCCCAGTTGTGGCAGAGGCCAAAAAACCACAACCACGTGGAAGGGCTTCTGACAATGTGACATACAATTATGAACCTATACTCATGAAGGATTTAAAATCAATAAAGGAAGCCGTAGTGAACTATGGCATACAATCATCTTTTGTGAGGCAATCCTTGAACTCATGGTTGACACAGAATCGAGTAATTCCTGATGACTGGAAGAACTTGGCAGCTGCAGTGTTGAACGATGGCCAGAACTTCCAGTGGAGGAATTGGTTTAGAGAAGAGGCTAAAGCCTTGGAATCTCGAGATCAATCTGGGAATGTTACCGTCTCCAAGGACCAAATCCTTGGGGAAGGCCAGTTTGCTGATTTATCAGTTCAGGCTACTTATGATGACCATGCTCTGTTGCTGTGCCGTACTGCTGACTTAAATGCTTGGGAAAAGATTTTGGACCCAGTAAAGAGAATTGAGTCATATACCCAGATTAAACAAGGTCCAACGGAGCCTTATACAGACTTTTTACAGAGGTTGACTCAGGCTGTAAATAGAGCAGTGTTGGATTCAGCAGTTAGGAAACAATTGATACTCTCTTTGGCTTTCGATAATGCTAATATGACATTTAAAAAATTGATCATGCCATTAAAGATCAGGGGTGCACCCATAGACGAATGGATTCAATATGCACTTAATGCTGAATATCTACACCATGATGAAGAGAATGTGGTAGGTCAAGCCATTGCTAATGCTAAGATGAGAAATCAAGGCATTATTTGCTTCAATTGTGGTAAACCAGGCCATATAAAGAGAAATTGTAGACAAAGCATACATGGGAACTTTTCCAATTACAGAAGTGACTTGAACAGAAAGTCACTACCTCCTGGACTATGTAGGAGATGTAACAAAGGCAGACATTGGACGAATGAATGTAGATCTATAAGAGACAAGGATGGCAAGCTTTTACCATCGGGAAACATATCTTGGGGCTTCCCCCGGGAAGCCCTCAAAAATCAGACCTCCAAGCCAAAAAGGGTTCAGTCATATCCAGTCACAGTGGAAGAGCAATGTCCTCAGGATGAGTAACAAATTCCAGTCCTGAAACAGTAGATCATGTAACCATAGACAATAGATTGCCCTTACAAGAGAAGTTGATGGTATCCAGCAAACCAATAAAACGTGTATTTTGGCAGACCTCCATAAATGAACAAAGACCAAAGTTGACAATATTCTTATGCAGGGCTTAGTCGACACGGGGGCTGATGTTTCGATCATAACTCAGCAGGCATGGCACCCCAGGTGGCCTTTGAAGGAGGTGGATGTTCAATTTTTAGGTATTGGGACATTGTCTCAGGTAAAACAGAGTGTGAGATGGCTAGAATGCATAGGACCAGAAGGACAGAGAGGGAGATTGAAGCCATACATGGCCAACATAGCAGTGAACTTATGGGGTCGTGATCTCCTATGACAATGGAACACTCAAATTAAGATTCCTCCAGGCCTAAATACTAGCCAAAGAACTAATTGTGGCCTTGAAAGAACTACTTCAAGAGGCTACGTAAAACAGCCGTTGGTCATTCAGGTTGCACAAAGACACAGTCTAAAAGCTGCAAGCACCCCTAAGACACTAACAGCCCTGCCTTTGAAATGGTTGACAGATAAATCTATTTGGGTCCAACAATGGCCTTTGACAGAGGAGAAACTGCTAGCCCTAGAAGAATTGGTGCAGGAACAATTACAAGCTCAACATATTGAGGAATCGACCAGCCCATGGAATTCCCCTGTATTTGTGGTCAAGAAGAAGTCTGGGAAATGGAGAATGGTGACAGATTTAAGAGCAATTAATAAGGTGATTCAACCCATGGGCACCCTACAATCTGGTATACCTTTACCTTTTTTGCTACCTAAAGGATGGCCTGTAATAGTTATTGATCTGAAGGACTGTTTTTTTTTTTTTACAATACCTCTACAGGAACAAGACAGGGAAAAGTTCACTTTCACTGTACCTAATTTTAATAATTCATACCCGGTAAAAAGGTACCAATGGAGGGTCCTTCCACAAGGGATGTTGAATAGCCTGACCCTGTGCCAATATTTTGTCCGACAGCCATTGGAAGTGATATACAAACAATTCCCACAATCTATCATTTACCATTATATGGATGATATATTGTTAGCAGACCCAGACATAAACACCTTAGAAAGACTGTTTGAGGAATTGAAGAAGGTGTTGCCTGATTGGGGACTTCACATTGCCCCTGAAAAGATACAAAGAGGGGATTCTATCAATTATTTGGGATATAAAATAGGCTTGCAAACAAT